>MJUT01064805.1:177652-213656 GCA_002080005.1 Gigantidas platifrons
GATTTTCAGGGATGGATTGTGATGTTACCAGAACTGATTCAACGGAAGTTAATGGAGGTAATTCCTGGCCCTTTTCGTAATCTAAACTTTGGTGATAGCGTTGGTATTCGAGTTGCTATAGCTTTGGAAGGAGAAGGGCGTACATGGGCTATTTGTATTGTTATGAGTGAGCATGTCCGACCAGAAGTGGTTCCGTTTTCCTGTGCTTTTCTGAATTGTAGGTAGTTTTCATTTATCACAAAGATCCTATCGTATATTTCAGAATAGCTCTATAGCTTTTATCTACCTGGGGGTGCCTACAGAGGTTCATCTCCTTGTCCTTATATCATATAACATATGGCCTATATATACTGTTTTTCGTATGGACTATCGGGCTGTCGGATTATAGCTACGGCCCCGATTTCATCTAAGTGTACATATAATTCAACAAGCATACTGTACCAATAAAATGCTATTTATAGCTTAATATGGACATCTCTGTAATGTGCATTCTTATATTAAATGCAAAGATCTGGACCACTTTAAAATGTTCCAAGAATCGAAAACATTATTTTTTTTAATTTGCAAAAGAAGACAGTTGCTTTTTCGTTGCGTATGATATTTAGTTGTACCGCAAACAGGAAACCAGAGCTGTGTACATATATACACCCATTACTTATTCAGTACTAAAGAAACAGTACAATATACAGACTCGAAAGAAATAAAAACGATGTTCCATTCAATTTTATGCCGTTTTTTAAGTGCATTTTTAAAGATTTATTGACAAATCTGAATGTGCGATTTTGGTTTTTTTCCAAACGTGACAGCTGAAAACCACCCACCTACCAAACGAAACTAATTTCGTTTGAAAAAAACTGTCACATTTTGCGACGATCCCTTACCTTTGATGAATATCTACAACACAATAGGGATATCACCAATTATCGACCAGGAACTGTTTAACCTTCGGGAGCGCCTAAGTTCACCACGATTTTTAGAGATTAGCTTGGGTTTATGGTGTTTAACGCCACTTTCAACACTATTTCAGTTGTACAAAATCTATGTATCGTGGCGGTCAGTTTTATTGGTGGAGGAGACCGGAGTACCCGGAGAAAACCACCAACCTGTCACAAGTCACTGACGGACTTTATCACATAATGTTGTATCTCACCTCGCAATGAACGGGGTTCGAACTCACAACTTAGTGAGCGAGATGATATGCAACATCTGTCAGTGACTTGCGACAGGTCGGTGGTTGTCTTTTAAGTGGGCTTTGTGTTGTTCAATCTTTGGTTTTCTGTGTAGAGTTTTGTAGATCATTGTTTGTCCTTTTTTGCCATTGTATTGTCTATCCATCAATGTACGGGTTCTGATAACCTCGTTGGTACCTTCAAGCTTTTCTTAAGAGGGCGACTTCTAACATGTAGACTACGACAATATGGTATTTCACAACGTAAGACATACGGCTTAGGGTAAGGGTTATGATGTTTAACGCCACTTTCAACAATATTTCAGTTATATCGTGTCGGTCAGTTTTATTGGTGGTGCCGGGAAACCGCAGAAAACCACCGACCTGTCTCAAGTCACTGACAAACTTTATCACATAATGTTGTATCAAGTACATCTCGCCATGAACGGGGTTTGAACTCATAACTTTAGTGGTGAAAGGCACTGATTGCACAATACACTATGAATCCAACGACCATACGATCACGGCCACAACGGCCCCTGGGACGACTTCTGTCATGTAGAGTACGACAATGTGGCCTTTCACAAAATATGACATACGACCTGTTTACAAATTACTGTATAATAGATATTGAAAGTGAAATGGTTGTGGCAACATATACACTCCATTTAGACACCCTAGATAATCTGGTAACATTGGGTACACAAGACACAGAACGAAGACAAACAAAACAGAAAAATAAAACGATGAGCTACACGAACCCCACCAAACACCGGGGGTGAACCCAGGTGCTCCGGAAGGGTAAGCAGTTCCTGTCTCACCCGCCAAATTACCTATATAGGCAATACGTCTTTGACACCACTATACGTAAACAAACACAAATAACATCAAAAAGAGAAGGTTAATAGATTCGATCGTGTTTTCCTCCACTTATTCTCTCAACAATACTTCAGCTCTATCACTTGAGTTCTATAGTGCTGGCCAATTTTATTCGTGGAGTGAGTGGATGATCGCTGTCAGGTTTTATTAGCTATTTTGCAGCAATGTCATGGGAAGAACAAGTTACATATTGATCAGATAATTAACGGCGATGTCTTATTTGTACTAGAGCAACATGCTTATGATTTCATAGTGATGTCCTAGCTCACCATAAATCATACACGCTTAGTAGTGATGAAAGTAAGGTACCTGGAGACCGGAAGTGCTATGTTAATTCTATGGGAGTGAGGTTAACCTCCCTGAGTTAACCTCCCATGTTTATGACGTCACATAATTAGGTGGTTAATTAATTAATATATGTTAATTTGTGTATTGCAATTAATAAATATGTCTAATTGGTGTATTGTAATTAATTGGTGTATTTAATTGGTATAACTGATATCGATTTTTGCATCATGTCTATATTTAAATCACCTAGGGTTCACCGAAGGGCATTATGAAAACAAACAACGTATATACTATGTACAATATTTAATTTCCCCGTCATGAGGACAGCAGGGTCGGGGAACCAACCCATACTGCCTTTACAATGTTATATACAAGGATTTGCTTTGTTTTGTTTTGTTTTAATTGGTGTAATTTGATTGTGTATTGATCAAGGCATAATATGCTGTGTTAAATATAAATTCCCTTAAATTATCGTCTGCTTGTCACCTGTCATTGTCAATAACAGAAAGCGTTGAGGTGTGACTTGCATGTATGTTGTGTGTATCAAGGTAATAATTTTTAAGGTTCCGCTAAAGTCAAATCTATGTTTAACTTCAAAGTTCAATTTCATGATGTTTAATTCCTCTAGCATACCTTATTATATATCAAAATCTTCCTTGTAATCTTTGCAATTCATTTACATCAATTAAAAACATCAGTTCACATTCATAAAGTCAGTATCACTCAAATTAGTATGGTAGTCTTTCAAAAAATCCACTGTTTTTTTCTAAGTCCAGATATGCCTGAAAAAAGTGTTATGAAATGTAAATGAAGTTCATATCTAGGGCAAGCTAGCATTGATTATTTTTTTAATATAGTCTACATGCCATATTTAATTATTAAAGTTTGGTTATTAAACAAAATTGGAAGCCATTTTATGGTACATAATTACTTTTGTCAACAATGTATGGAGGCCCATTTTGGCTAAATATAGTACAATAATGTATTTTAAAGAATTGCATGGAAATATCATGTATTACTTAAATATAGAATAGTATAATGTCTGTTCAGCTTCTATATTGATTAATATTGTATTGCTAAAGTGAAATTTTATTTTGTTGTAACATAGGAAAGGGGGGGGGGTGGTTGGTACAGAAATGCATATCATTTTCAATAAAGGACACTTACATATATGTTCCTTAACATTTCTTTTTTATTACTAAATGTAGCTTTTGTTTTGTACTGTCTATGATTTTTTTTTATTTTGAGTCTCAATTTTTCCTTTCTCAGGTGTTTTGACTTTGTTATGGTATACATTGTATATAGGCCTTCCTAAATAGTTATTCTGTCTAATTTTCCTGTGTCTGCCTAAACTGTGACCAAATACTCTACTTATTTTGGTTTTCCTACCCATTCTTATTTCAAGCATATAATGTAAACAAATCCAGATGTATCCACTTGCTCTCCATACTTTTGTCATTGTGGGTCATTCATTAAATAATATTTATTTTTTACTTACCAATATGTGAATTTCATTTTAACCTTTACTTTAATGTTTCAAATTCCTGTATTTGTGTTTTTAATGATTATTAAGGAAGAAATACTTACCGTACATAGCACGTGTTCTGTCGTGTTGTCAGCATATCATTCACAAGCCCAACCGATAAATTACTCGATCAGGGCGTATAAACTGTGCCTGATGTTTAATCAGTCGTATTAATCATTCATATCAAAGCAATAAATATGTATTGACACTGATACTTACAAATAAATATTTACTTATTGTGCACAAAACTCATTTTTTTCTAATGTTCACATCGTCTTGATCAAAGATCAACCGCTTTTCGCCAAACCGGAAGTAATATATCTGAAATAGATGATATTTTCGCATTGCAAAAACTGTTACGAAACAAGACAAATTCCTGCCAGAAATGCAATTTATGTAATACTAATTGCGTGAAACATTGTAAAATCTTATTTTACATACGTTTATTAAACATTTAATTCATAATACGCAAATGCGGAATAATTTACACTTCTACTTTCGATTTCAAAGATTGGAGGGGGTACGAAGATTCAGCTGATTATTAAACATTGTTAATGGTAATTAGGTTTGGTGTCATTGTAAAAATATATACTCTTAAATGAATATATTTTCATATAACATAAACCAAAGGAAGATCAGAACTGCCATTCTCAAAATTCACCTAAGTTCGAGTCCCCTACAATTTGCAAAATGGCGGCGTCCAACCCGTGTTGTAAGATTGCAAACACTTGACATTTTTGGACAAAAGGCTTAACAGAAATAAGTTTTAAATGCTAGCTTGCACTACATATGATCTTTGGGTTGAAACTCATATATTGAAATGACTGACAACTCTTCCATATGAGAGCTAGATTTTTTGAAAAAATTGGTCATTGAAAAGTGTATTTTTCGTATTTTTAATCAAAATAGTGTATTTGGAAGTTGTAAGGTGAGAACACCAATTGAAGCAAAGTAAACCTTGAGTGGTTTTCTATGCATAGACCAAATTTCAAGTCAGAATATTAAGCAATAAGAACACAATTGATAAATTTTATAAATGTATCTCAGACCACAGATTTTGACTTTAGCGGAACCTTCATAAAATATTTTCGATAACAGGTTGTTTAAGCTCCCCAGGAACAAACATTATAACAAAGAGATTTAAACTACATGTATATACAATATTTTATTTCAATAAAGAATCATCCATGTGTAATGGTGTAAACACGAAATGTTTTCGTTTATATAAATTTAGTAATTTCATAGACAATCACATAAGCATATTTATTTCAGTATGAATTATCTATTTGAGAAATCGTAATAATTATTAAATGTAACATCTGAACACTTTCAGATATTAAACAAGGTACATAATACACAGAATCTCCTTGGAGTAATCCATTTTCAAACGGCTACCGATGTACACATATATATGTCTATTATGAAAATGTTTCACTTCATATTAAATCCATTTTCAAACAGTACATCTGATTTACGATGTTTAAAAAAAAAATGTCATCTGTAATTCAACACGACATTTATTACTCTATTTTATTTAACTGGTCGGGCGGAGTTTGCCTTTAAATTTACATGAGAGCATTCGATTTTATTTTGTGTAAGTACAGGGCAGTTCCCGTTATTGACATTATTGAACTGTATTCAGCAGTGTCACCGAAATCAATTCATACAAAAGGAATAGAACGCACAAGGGTATATAGCTGTATAAATGAAATTCATTAGGTAACCTGACCCTCCTAAATACATGGACATTCCTGTAATCAGTCAACCTGTGTTAAGCCACGCCCAATCAGTTGAAAAAAATAGAGTAATAACACTGGCATATACAACACAAATATAATTTCTTTTAACTCCCATCACATTGTTTCAGCTTATTAAATCCACACCAGATTTCAACCTGTCTGTCATATAAACACACCTTCTTTTCATTCCAATTATATTAAATCCAAATCCCGTATATACATCACAATTTTATAAAAATCCCTGTGAATACCCACATTGTTCAATGTTTACATCGCCGTTAAATTATACACAGCTGTGTGTAAATCAGTCAGGTGAAACTTCGCCGTGTTTATGTTTATTTTTCAGTTTATTTCTATAATCTTCTGGGTCATTTATTATACAATATAAGCAATTTATTTTTAACTATTTTTCAGTTTGATATAAAATTGAAGAAAACAAAAATTGTATATTACAAGTTGTTGTGCAATAATACCCCGATAAAAGGGTCGTTTCTTTGTGTAAGATACCTTTCATATTCATTTTAAAGGGATATTGTCTACGATTTTTTTGAAAATTTTTAGCTGTCAATAAATGATTTGTTTAAGCTATCATTAAACAGTTATGCTACAAAATATACGATTGGTGTTCTTTTTTTTGACAAAAAAGACCCAAAACTATCGTTATCGGAATTATTGTTCGGATGACAGAAATTCAAAGTGAAAGTAAAAGTAAAAACGGAAGTTTGGAATTCTCGGGAGTTTAGCTTTGAGGTAAGGAAAATACTGTTAAGATTCAAACACTTCATGATTGTCACGCTTGTTTAATGTTATTTGAATCTTAACGTTTCGTAGCGTATTCGCCAATAATTTGGTGTTTAATCTTCATTTTATGAAGGTCAGTACGAAAAACAACAATAATTTTGGGTATGAAAAAATACAAATGTGGTAGACAATATACCTTTAAAGGAAAAGGCCAGTCAGTTGAACAATTGTTATAATTCAATACATTGTAACTTTTTATTTGCAAATAACTAATTATTAAACAAAAAACACTTTATTAACATTAATATGCCTAATTAAAAATATGAATATTTGGAATTTCCTGTCGTAATGTAAGGGACCATGACACCTCTTCATGTGACGTCACGCAGTTGTAAGGCATAATTTTTTCCGGTTGAAATTGTATCCGGTGGAAAGAATTTAATATTAAGTTTTATGTCACGGTAAATATTTTATAATAAAATACTTTCCATTGCTATAAAAAAAAAATATCCGGATAATAAAGTATACTAAGGTCTGTGTGTTATATTATGTCCGACGCTGATTATTAACGCATCTGTAATATTAATACCTACACTCATAGATAAAACACCCGATCCATCAAATGAACTAATCCGGATAATATTTTATACTAAGGTATGTAATATTATTTCCGACGCGGATTTATAAATCACCCGATCCATCCGGAAAATATTTTATAAATACAATATACAGGTAAATAAATATATACGGAAAATATATTATAGCCAGAACCATACCAATTTAAATGACAGATTGAGTAGTATTCAAATCCATTATAAAATCAATATAGTCATGTAAGTTGAAATATATTAAAAATTTGATTCATCGGTAACAGTAGATATTAAATAATGGAAGAAGAATACAATGATATAGTTACATATATATACAAGACCAAAAGTATCCACAGAATGCAGAAACTAGTAATGTTTGATTTACATGTATCACCACAGTATATTAGTGAAGAAGATAATGAAACGGAGAGTGAAAATTAGATTTTGTGTACTCCTCAACCAAAGCGACTGAGGAAAAGTAACAAGAGAAAATCTTATGAATATTATTAGAACATTGTAATTGTAATGATTTATATATTTACTTAAAAAATACTGTAGTAACAAAGAAGTATTTCACTAGTATTAAGTACATATTTATTAGCAGCAATGTAAATTAATTAATTGAAAAAAATAGTAACATATAAAATCAGATTATTTCCTTTATAATATTTTTTTCAGGATGAAATATAATATGCAATGTTATCCACAGATATATTTTAATATTAAATTTCTTCCACCTCATCCGGAAAATATATAATAGCATTGGAAGAAATTTAATTTTGAAATATTGTCCAAGGATAATATTTCATATTAAAAATATTCCGCAGGAAAGAATATTATGGAGGAAAAAATAAAATGTTACACAGTCAGATCATGTTAGTTGAATAAATAACATGTATCTGACTCTTCTCAACATCGTGCCCGTTTGGTTATGTTTTAATATCAGATCAACTGCAATACAATGTTTATGATTGTATATCGTTCTAATTTTGTTCTTAATATTCCCATCCCATGTTACATTTTCATAAAACAAAGGAGTTTATTTGTATCGGTGAAAAAGGCCCCGGTTCTACGTATAATTTCATGTTTTACGTGATTGGCCGTAGGTTAAATAACTGTCAGTTTTAAGTCGTTTTATGCTTACACATGTTTTTTTTTCTTTTTTGTCCCCAATGCTGTCGTACTTTCCCGTGTTTTTCGTGGTCACTGGTCGATGTGTTGACAAGGATAGTCCTGACCGGTAATTACAAAAAAAATTCTTCTCACATTTTCCCTTTTCGTTAGTGCAATAAAATGTTTGACATGGAGTAATAATGATGTTGTAAATATCAAAAGATAAATATACGACGTTATTTTATGATTTACATAATTTTAATGATAAAATTGCAACTGTGCAATGCTGATATATACCGACTTTTACTACGTCACGGGCAGGATAAATCCGAGAATGGATTATGACTTTTGTCTCCTCCACATTGAATAATTTTGAAAAATGGCGATCCCCATTATTTGGTGCTACAGGCAACTTCAATCACCAAATTCTACCTTACGGTATACTATTTTTAACATTCATTAACACAAATGTCTTTTATTTACTGTCATTTAAATTTTCACTCTAACTTGTTAAGACCATGGCCATTTCCTTTAATATATAACAAGACACTATTATGTACAATAGATTTAAAGGCATACAAGCTGTCGGAATTAATTTTTTTTCCTATATTAAAAGTTGCCAATATTCGATGTTTTATACTAATTGCAGTTGAAATTTTTCATAATATCATACGTAAATAGTTTAGAACGAAGGAAATACGTCGCTGTTTGATTTTCTTACATCCAGTCAAGACTCCAATGTTTACCCGGCACAATATTGATTAATATTCATACATTCATAAATATAATCATATGACCATTGATGACCTACACAGTGACCCCATTCGGTAAAGCGTTTGCGCATGTGCGAAATTGTTGTCTAAAGAAAAAGCACATGTCATATAATATGTTTGGTTTGTTTTTATTGATTTCATCACGTATTTACGATTTTAAGTGTCATTCTTAATACCATTATATAATATTAACTGATTACCCCGGGATCCAATTTCATAGATATATTTCTTAAATTATATTAATTCTAATCAATATTTACCTGCAACACGTTTTCTGGTTATTTATAGCAGTTATCAGTGTCCGGTAAACTTCGGAAAAGAAGCCGGCTTATAATTAGTTGTGTTAATGGCGATTTCATCAACAGACACTCGAATTCTTTTCATTAATTACGACATTATAACTTTTTTTTTTAAACCTGGCTTCTTGTTCAGAACATTTTATTAGTATAAAACATCGAATATTGGCAACTTTTAATATAAACAAAAAAAAATCAATTTGAGATAGTGTATGCCTTTAATAGAGACAGACATGGGTCGGAGAGCCATTCACATGTTGCCTTTACAATTATTGATATTTCCCCTAACCAATACATCTAGATATTAAAAATAGAGAGTCATCTACCACCCGAAAGTATCTTCAACCTCACGAAAGGGCCAACAGTATGCAATCTTTCGTGCAGGGGCGTAAATTGTCGAGACCTGAAGTGAGCCTTTCCAGGATAGTTTACTCTCTCAAAGATTATTTACATCGCGTGCCGAGATCCACGAGTTGAATTTCTTTGGCCAATGTAACCATTTCACAAAATATTGTTTATTACGACCCACTCTTCTGGTTTTTAAAATTTGCTCGACTTTCCACAAGTCGTCATCTCTTACATCTACCTTTTGTAATTCTGATTGGTAGAATGTTCCTTTTATTTCTTCGTCATGGAAGTCGTTCAATCTATAATACTGGTAGTCCACCACGTAGAATTTTCTGTGAAATAACACATATTTTTCCAGTCCACCTTTCGTCATATTTCCTTGTGAAAGGATGTCTTATGTATGTTATTCGTACTTTATCACCCACTTTAAAACGGAACGGTTTTGTGACTTTCTGGCTCTTACTTTCGGATAGCACACTTTTCGGCCAATGCATCTTCCACCACAGGTTGGTTTCTTTGTCTTTATTCACCTTTTCGGGAGGCATGCCAAACGTTCTATGGTATGTCTTATTATAACTATCAGCAAAATGCTGAAGATCTTTTATGTAATTATACAACTGTTTGTAGGTGAAATATCTGTACATCTTAGACTTAATGGTCTTAATCACCCTCTCCGCATACTTGGCCTTGATTTCCGTGTTTTGTGCAAACAGATGTTGTATTCCCCTCTGTTTAAGAACGGCTTCGACCAACCGAGATCTAAATTTTTGGCCCTTGTCGGTTCGTATTCTATTAGGTGACCTTCCTTCTGCCAGAACATCTTTCAATTCTTTTGACACATATTTTCTTTTCTTATCTTTCAATGGTCTTAACCACACGTATTTAGAGAAGATAGCTATCACCACCAATATGAAATTATATCAATTATTGTATTTAGCAAACTTGGTCATGTCCATCAGATCAACATCCCACTGATCATCTATTCCGGTGACAACAACTCTGTTTCTTTTGACTGGTCTTTTTACTGGTCTTTGCAGACTGTAGGGTTCTTGTCGTATATATTATATAATAGTTGATGTTATATTTATGCATGATACATATTTTTTGTTTGCTATAATTGTACGAGGTCGATCTGGACAGGAGTGTACCTTATGCGATTAATATATCTGACTTTAAGACTGTAATATTACACTTCAGACTTCATCTGGTATGAACTTTACGCATATTTTCCGATTTAAAAATATAATGTTCATATTTTATTTATTCATGATACATATTATACGAGTGTTATAATTGTAGAAGTTCCATCCGGACAGGAGGCGTTTCCAAATACGAACCGTCCATAAAGGTACTGGTCGATCGTAAATATATAATTTTACAATTCTTTGTCTTCACCTCGTAATAGACATTTTTACTATTCATCGTCGAAACCTAAACCGAAACCAAAACCATTAAGGGGTACTATATTGTTTCGTTGGCTTATATATATATAATATAATTTGATTACTTCAGCTGTTAATTCATGTAATGTAAGCAGTATGAAGTATTAAAAAATAACGCACACAATTGTATATGTATGTGATTGAGAACTTGACAAACAAGGTAGGTATTGAATAACTTGTTTTGGTTAAACCTTTATATTTGAACATGGAAAATGAACAGGATGTGAGAAAAAAAGAAACAATATTCACATGTTGTACACTGAACTGCTACTTATTTTACGCGCAACTGATCATAAGGAAAATTACAAACGTTTTATTTTAAATATTGAACACAGTTTATTCACAGTGCTAATCGAGAAAAATATTAAAAAAAAATTAAAATATAGACTTTTTTTTATATTTCTATTAAAATATTCCGTTTCTATTGAAAAACTGTAACATAAACATATGTAACTTCATTGAGACTGGGACATATTTAAACACTCCGTTCGAATACTAATCGAGTGCACCTTTTGATATCTTGATATCCATCGAACAGACCGTCAACACATTTAGCTTTATCGATTGTTGTTTTTGTTTTGAACTGAAACCACGGGAAGGAGAGAATGGCATCCAATGGGAAAGGTAATTAATTACACAATGCTACATATCTGTTTATTTGTTAATTTTTGGCTATTCATATTTAGTATATATTGGGCGTTTTTTTTTTTTTTTTGCCAAGAAACCAGTTTGAGTTTGGTTTTCCGGTTTAGAAACTGGTTTGAAACTAGTTCATTGGTTTGTCTTTTGTAATAAATAGATGGTTTTATACATATGACTTGTATGTGATCAATATTTTAATGCAATATATATATGAACGAGTATACATTTTTTTTTCAAAATAACATTACAATCAGTTACAATTTTTAGACTTTTTTAAAGTTTCATGCTTGCGTCAGACAAATTTGCAAGACAGCAATCTTTTAACCCTTCATGTAGACTTTGCAGTCAAAAAGGGCTCATTAAATCAGTTGAACATAAATTACTATCACTGGTACAGCATGGATTGTCATTAAATTGCTTTAAACAATCAAACTGTTCGAGACAAATGCTGCAATCCAAAATCAAAAATTCAGCGGTCGCCATTTTGAACAGATGTCAAACCGTCGAAACCACACCCGGAGGTGGTTTGATGAGTTTTGGAAACTAGTTTCAGTTTAACGCCGATAAATAAAAAAATCGGTTCGGGTTTAAAACTGGTTCAAAACCAGTTTGGACTATAAATACAAAGTTTGAAAAGCCGAGCTAAAGCCTAAACTGGTTTCTCTGTAATAAAAACGCCCATTATAACCTGCCATGTGCTACAGTTTAAGCAGACACGTGCTTGTAAATGACGTGCATATCAACTGTTAAAAAGTAATAAAGCAGACCTAATTATATATTTTCAAAGAAAATGTTCAAATGATAAGTAAAAAAACACAACAATATCGCTTTACATATTTACATATATAAATACAGGTAACTTAAACAATTTAAACAATAATATAGCTTTATGCGCGTACAGGTATCGAACAGGGTAAATAAAACAATAACATAAGTGTGGTTTTATTAATATTGCCATATCAGTTCAACCACATAGCAAAAAATAATGATTTAAATCATTTTTATTTCCAGTTATAGAAAATATTTTAACCTTAATTGTCCAAAGTTACTAGAAAAACAATATTTTGCATCATGTATAATAAAATTACAGTTTTTGCACGTTTTCGTAATATCCATGCACAATTGGAAATTTTAACAATGATCTGCTGTTTCAAAATTTTATGTGTACATTTTGCATTATACATCAAATATATTTATATTGTATGCAACGTATTTGTCAATTAATTTCAGAAAGAGCTAGAAGCCGTTCTGAAAATGCAGCAGGTGGCAACTGACAAGATTGACAAACCAGAAGTTTCTGCCAGGACTTCT
Organism: Gigantidas platifrons; assembly: GCA_002080005.1. Classification (NCBI taxonomy): domain Eukaryota; kingdom Metazoa; phylum Mollusca; class Bivalvia; order Mytilida; family Modiolidae; genus Gigantidas; species Gigantidas platifrons. Next base: position 190,508 of record MJUT01064805.1, read on the forward strand.
GTAAGCAAGTCCAAGTCATGCAGCCCAGTCGACATCAGGACACAATGGTCAGAAGATGCAAATAGTCAGCTTGATTATTATAAGGACAATTCTATATTTATGACAATAACAGGAATACGGGGTAAATGCCAATGAGAAAAAAAATTATATTTTATTCATTGCTTTTGTTAATTATTTTGAAATTCCCAATCGAAGATAGAAATCCCGTAACAATCAAAGATCAACGTTGATTTTAAAATAAGGATAATTACATTTAATGTGTGTGTTGCATGGATTTCCCACATTTTGATTGGAGTAAAGACTTTGTGAATTTCAAAATGATGTGTCTTATCCCAATAAAGTGCAATATCCAAGATGGCATGTGCCCAGAAAACACATGACGTAAATATGACGTAATATTACATCATATTTACGTTGATATGACGTAATGTTACGTCATGTGTTTCCTGGGGTACTGCCCACGGTACTACCATGACGGCGTATGAATTTGACCCCAAAAATCGATGTATTTTTAAATTTAACTCATACTTTTCCTGATTAAAAATCGTAAAAATGTAATTATAAGTATTCAATATTGATTTTTGTAGTGTCATAACTACAAAAATCGGCACTCTTTAAATTCTTAAAATCTCTGCCAAACTCTAACAAGAAAATAATTGATAGGTATAATACACAAGTTACATGGTCATGGGGTAAATCTATAACATAATATTGGCCTCACGCCCCCTCTATTCTATAATCATCACTTATACATGTAGCACTTGTCTACACACGTGTCACAATTAATTTCCAGTATAGTGTTATATTCACATATTTGTTTGGATAGCATAAGTGTTCTTCTTTATCGTCCTTATCTATGCTTTATTAAAGAAATAAAAACAGAATCAATTGAATAAGTATATTTAATTGCAGGTGAAGATAATCATACACAAGAACATTTAGATGATGACGACGGATTACAGTCACAAGGTATATAATTCTTTAGATTTGCAAAAGTGTAAAAGGAGATGTGATGTAAATATCAAAGGGACAAAGTCATAAAAAATATCCTAGAAATATGAAGTTATCTCTCTGGTAAAGTACCTGAAAATACATACATTTGGCTGTTTTTGCTAATATCCCATACCACCTTGTCATAACAGAGGGTGAATCCCATGCTTAATAATTGTATGCATGTGAACTTAAATATTCTATTGTGCCTTAAATATCCTCACACATATTATCATTTTGCTAATGTATAAAGTTCATCATTTCAATTTATCCAGGTATTTTAAGTGACTCGGAGATCCCCTGAGAAGCACAAAGAACCAATTGCAAAGAAGAAGAAAGAGGAAAAGAAAGACAAGAAAAGTAAGAGGCGCAACAAAGAAGTGAGAGAGAAAATATGTTGATGTATAACCAGTTGTTGAAGGCCATGTTACCAAAACTGAAAAAAAATATTTTGTTCGGACTCCAGTACAGATTCAAATTAAAACTTTCACACAATTGTATGTCCTTTATTTATATAGAATAACGACAATGCATACATTTGATTGCATTACACATTGAAGGCAAAAGGTACCCTAAAATTTTCAAAAGCTACATATTTACAGGTAAGCACAAAATCATAAATTATTGCCAGTTTGCGATCTTTAAAAGATATAGATTATAAAATGTTGTCTTGTATACATTAAGTCTAATACTGTCCATATTCATGTTCAAATATAAAGGTTCCCCACAAACAAATCATGTATATATTGCTTGTTTTCAGGTTTACCCCTTCATAGACAAATCTTGCAACCATATTGCTGAGTAATTTTGTATTTTATTATTCAATACAAAAAATAAAATATTCTGGTTCAACTCCTTTTATACATAAACAACATGCAAAGAGTTAGCTGGAAAGCTGAACCAGTCAATCTAGTGCTAAAATAATAATAAAACAAACAAAGAGCAATGAAAAACATTTCTTATTCTTCATGGGATGGTTTCGGTTTCGGTTTCGGATTCGGGTTCGGTTTCGACGATGAATAGTAAAAATGTCTATTGTGTGGTTTTATAGACATTATATTGATGAACTTTATAGATATTTTTGTAAGAATTTTGATGTTTTATTTATGCCTGATGCAGACTATATGAGTATTGCAATAGTACATGTTCTACCCCTGGACAGGATGAGCATACATGTACTATTCATTCATGAGGATATTATAGGTCTAATATCAAGTCTTTATCTCGTACTGCGTAGTTTGACAAAACAAACTATTGATGAAATTTATATATATGTTAAGAATTTTTGTATTAATTTTGATATTTTATTTATACATGATTCAGACAATGTGGTTGTTATAATCATCGTCGGTCGATCCAGAGAGGATGAGTATACACACACAATTCATGTGTCTGACTTTAAGTCTGTAATATTATAATTCAGACTATAGATTCACAGTCTTCGTCTCGTATTGTGTAACTTGAAAGACACCATGATGAACTTTTTGCATATTTTGAGATTTTTGTAATAATTTTGTATTAAATTTTATTAATGTCGTTATTATTTTCTATATATCCCTGTATAATAAAAAAAAGTATGTTTTATGTAAATCAACGTTATGTATATTTTTAGATTTTTGTATTACTTTTGTATTAAATTAATGTCGTTGTGACTTTCTATATATCCTTGTATAATAAAACAAAGTATGTTTTATGTAAATGACCTTACATACCGACTCCATGTTGCACTTACTTCACTATCACATTACCGAATTTAATAATTTATTACTGTTTATGTAACACCATCCTTGGCAATATGTATGCATATTGTGGCGAGACAATTTTAATTTAACATATTTAAATGCAACAATGCTTTATTGTTGTGTTTTTAACACCACTTCAGCTATATCATGTCGACCAATTTTAGTGGTGCAAGGAGCCGTAGTACCCGACCATGGGCAAGCGACTAGTAAGCTTTATCACTTGCGGTTGCAAGTCGAGTGCATCTTTTTGTAATCTACAAATCCGGGCGCGAACCCACGCCGTATTGGTGATAGGCTTGTATGATTTGTTAGGTAATTCAACTACCTAACTCATTGAGCCATATTGTGTCGAGACAATTTTAGTTTAACATATTGAAATGCAACAATGAACTTTACAATATAATTTTGATACTATTAAAGTAAAACCATATGCAATAACATTAAGATAAAAATCCATATACTTTCCACATATGTGAAAATTCGAAAACTAAGTAACTATCAAGCACCACGAACACCACTGAAAACCTGGGGTGAATTCAGGTGCCCCGGACAGGTACGTAGTTCCTGCTCCACTTGTAGCGCAGCGACTATGAATGTTATAAATAAATTGCGAGCAAGAAAACCACATGACCTCAACAGGTTAGCCACATTCCGCTAATGTCACCTGATGAAGGAGAACCTTAGTCTTACTCATAATTTGATGAAAGATATGCACCTTCTAAATAAACGTTAGAGAAACCCGAAGCGGCAATCAAGTATTGAAACATTTAACACAAAACACACAGGGCGAAAACAAGCAAACTACAAAAAACAAGAAAAAAAACAAAAACGCAGAACACTAGAATGATGAGTAACACTGACCTCACTTAAAACCGGAGGTGAACCAAGGATCTGACAAATGACATTTGTCAAGTTGCTCATATAGGGACGACATGTTAGACATCATTACGTGCAAACATACACACAAATAGAAAATAAGGCACCAACCATTATACAAGCAACTGGGTGAAGAGACGAACCGAACATCGTTGGTATGCTCAACTCGTAGCGGATTTCACAACCTGGAACTAAGAACGTAAAGAAAAATAACAATAGCACAAAATGTACAACAATATCTCTATTACTATCAACCGGGGTGAACTCAATCGATACAGACAACATTGGTGACCATGTCAAGAACAAACTAAAAAGATGAGCAATACGGATTCTATCATAAAATGAGGAGGGGTGAACTCAAGAGACACAGACAACATTGGTGAACAAGTCACGAAAAAAAAACCAAACAAAACAACAAATGAGCAAAAAGAACACCATCAACAACTAGGGAGGGGGAGAACTCAAGAGACACAGACAACATTGGTGAACAAGTCAAGAAAACAAATCAAAGGCATGAACAACATGGACCCAATCAAAAACTGGGAAGAAAGACAACATTGGTGAACAAGTCGAACTTCATTTCAAGAGAGACCATTTATACATTTTGGAAGTCTTACCATATTTACATACACCCATTTCTTGGACTAGGGCTCTGAAATATGTCACTAAGGCAAAGTTCAATATTTATGCTCGATACGCCCGCAGAGAAAATTAAACAAAAGTCATCGAGTACTGTTGGAAAGAAAAGTAGATATCAAATGGGTAAGCATAAATAGCAGAAAGACAGGCAATACAATGGCAAAAAGAAAAAAAAAAATATTAACAATTATCTACAAGAACTACACAGAAAGCTAAATATCAAGCAACAAAAAACCCATATAAAATCAGGGGGAACTACCTGTGCCGTTAGTGGGGAATCGACTTTGAATGCTACGCTATTATGCTCCTTAGATACATAATGTTGAGGTGGATATCAAATTTAGTGAATACGACAAGTTTCATGAATATTTTTCATCATATAAGTTCAAAGCAGAAATATATAAAACTCAAATAAAATAAACGTCATTGCGAGAAAGAAATCAAAATGACCTAAACAGGAATGCCAAATTCGGCTAAGGTCATCTATGTCTGAGGAAGGAGAATCTTAGTTTTAATCATAATTGCATCATTAAGGAACTGTAAATTTCGATATGTAGCTGCTAAATATACTTTAGAAAAAACCGAAGCAGTAATCAAGAAAGGAGGACACAGAGATACTGGCAACATTCGGCACACATCACACAGGATGAAGACAAACAAAACACACAAAAATAAAGAACAATAATGAAATGAGCAACACAGACCTTACCACAAACCAGAGTTGAACCGAGGTGCTAGAAAAAGAAACATCCATCATGTTACTCATATAGTCAGGACGCGTTGTGCACCATTAAATGCAAACATACACAAATATCAAACATAAGACAGCAACCGTCATACAGTCAACTGGGAGTACAGATGAACCGAGCAATCACAGCGGTCGTCACAACACTGACCTGAGAACGTAATGACAAATAATGATAGTACAACATGTACAACACTGATCTTATTACTTAAAACTGGCGGTTATCTCAGGAGACACCGACAACATTAGTGAACAAGTCAAGAACAAACTAAAAAAGATGAGCATCACGGATCCCATTAAAACCTGTGGAGGGGTGAACTCTAGAGACACAGACAACATTGATGAGCAATTCAAGAGCAAACAAAGAAGATGAACAACACTGATTTTATCATAAACTGGGGAGCGGGTGAACTCACGAGACACAGATAACATTGGTGAACAAGGCAAGAACAAACAAAAAGTGGAGCAATACGAATGTGATCAAAAGCTGGAGAAGAGTGAACCCATGTGTTCTCGAAGGGTAAGCAATTCCTCCTGTAAAAATTATTGTCGGTGAAAGAGGAAAGACAAAATCTACGCAAAACGCAAGGGATTATAATAATTTTATGCATAGATATTTCACAAGGGTAAACCAGATGGTGATGACGACCGTAGAATTTTCTTAGTGATGACTTCCACTGACTTCGATATTGTATACCTTTGTTACCATTATGATTTCATGCTATGCAAGAACTTCTGACGAAAATCATGAAATCCAATTATCAACTGCGGAGGAGTTTGGGTTCAAATAAGTGCATTTAGTCCATCCCATTTCTGTACCCGTATTTCACATCTCGTGGTTTGTTATATAGTCTACGATTTGAGGTGTGACTGTTCGCTTTGTTGATATTGGTGGAATTGTTGAACATCTCAATTGAAACTTTATTTTCAAAACAATACAGAAATTACCATTGATAAAAACAATCCCTAATTAAAAAAAGGGACAAATATTTAAACAAAAATAAATAAATATTGAGACAAAAATAAACAACATACAAACAACAAATATGTCTAGCAAAGAAACAAAACATCGTCTACAAATAGAACATAGTAATAGGTAATTTCTTGAAAATATTATTCATTATTATGGAGATGTGGGGAATCAAATGCTTGTGGTCAGTTGGGTGTCTAGATCAGTACTGGGGCCATTGCTTTCCTTTTTTGCATATACTACTTTCCAGTAAGATCAAAACCACTCTTATAACATGAGTTATGAAGTTCCGCTCAAGAAAATGAAACACATTAAGTATTCACCAGTATAACTTGTTACACGCATATTAATAACGCCATCTCAAAATTAAGTAATTTATATATTAAACGGGGAAAATAAAAGTCTGGCATACAAATCTATAGTAAATATTAGTATATTGTGCAACATAATTGACACTAAATACTAAGCAAACTGATTGACCTCCAAAACTGGAAAACACGTGACAACCAGAGAAGCGTAAACGAGGTTATTATATTGTACAAAATGATCCACAACCGTTTAGCAATCGACCTTAACCTTCACTTTGTCCCACAATTGACTTCCTGCACAAAAGATGAATGTCGTTATCTGTTAGAGTATCACGGAAAACAATTATAAAATTATACAAGAAACATCTAATTTTAATTATATTGGTACATCTCGTCATAGAGAGAAACATAACTTACAACTTTTAGTCGTCATGTTTTATAAGAGTTATTTCCCTTTAATGAGGACCAAAATATCATATTCAAGCAAAGTTTACGTGGAAATAACATGCATATTATTTTCCCCCAACATATTTACTATATTTGAATGTTGTAGCAGCTTTCTATTTGCTATTAAATTACCCTCTGTTGTTTCTTTTTTTTTATTGAAAGGTGCAAATATATATACCTAAAGTCTTTACCTTTTATATTACTCTTGTAGACCTGATACCAGTCAGTCGGTCGTAAGTAAAACAACCTTAAAAAAACCCGCATAATCTTAGAATCAAATTGGAAATGAGAACATGATATTGTGACAAATTTGAACTATATTATGGCGAGAACAAGAAATTAAAAATAAATATGGTCTATTATTTTATATATTAGATACACTCAACGAGGTAGGTTTTATAGTGTTATATCACTGAAGCAAAGGTCCACGTGTAGACATGTCACTTACTTGGAGAGACCGGATAGAGGAACGGAAGACGAATGGGTGCCGTTGTTATTCATGTGAAAGCGATGGCTGTGTGAAAGATGATGGTGTCATGTCATGACGTATGTCCTTGTCGGAAAGCTTTCAAAAGCCTGGTGATATATGACGGTGTTTGGTTCGTCCCTATAGATAAATGTTAGAGGTTAATTACCAATTTTAAAACTCCCTTCTTAAAATGCGCTCAAGTTTTATAATTTTAACACAAATATGTGCATTTCACGATGTTTCAAAGAAAAGAACAGGGAACAAATATAGCCTAAGGCACAAAAATTGACAACATGTAGTAGCATCTAGTACGCTGATGTTTTCATCTAACTTTATCCACTACAAATCATGAACGACATACATTTAAAGGTATTCAACAAAGCAACAAAAACAGGTTTCCTTGCATCTGTAGACTGTAAATTGTGTTTTCATTAAGCATATACTATTTTAATACAGATTTAGTCCACTTGAACATTTCTTTTCGTTTCCGTTTTCCGTTTCCGCATATTAGTAACATCACTGTGATCATACATAGACAAAACATCGTAAGTTTTCACCATCTTATGTATATTTTGCTATAATATTGTAGATATTTAATAAAAATAAGAAATGTATATTATTAAGTAATTTTCCTATGATCTAAATATTGTTGAACAGTTTATCTGAACACAATGTAAATGTCCAGACTATTAAAGACGGTTAATGTTAACAGTAGTTATGAAACTAATGGGTAGTACCTGTTTCTATATTTAGTCTGAAAATTCCCCAAGATATGTCATTTATCTACTTCTTTATTTGTCGATGAGGATTGCCTACAGGCAATGGCTACGAGCGTTTTTCCTCAAAATACATACAAGATTACATAGTTTCAATCAATACAAATATTGAAATAAAAACACAATATATACAAGACAAGACAAGACAACAGACACACAAACACGTTAAATGACAAACAATTATAAAGAAAAATAAATTAACAAAGATTTGACTGATCTGGTATTGATTTAACTGATAGAAACAAATAAAAAAAAACAATATTATGCATGGGAGTTAGAGTGAATATCTTTTTGTTAATTTAATGTACTGAAAAACGCATTAAAAAGTTTGTGATTAATATTGACAGATCGTCACTTCCTTCAGACATGATTTTACTTAGATATCTGTATCGGTTACAACGTAGTATATAATGTTCGGTGGTTTCGGTATATATAATTCCCGTAACACCGTTCGTAGAATTTGCTAAGAGAGAGATTATACTTGAATAAATGTTCATTTAAACTACTATGTCCAAGTCGAAGTCTGATGTGGGTAATTTTTCCATAGGATTTGTCTTTTATCCGTCAGTATGTTGGAGTATTTTTGTTTTAATAAGGGACTGATCTGGCGGATGAAACGTCTTTGGGAAGACTATTCCAGTCTCTTATAGTGGCTGAGAAAAATAATTGCAATATGTGGCAGTTTTCTTATATGAATCAACTGTGACGTTCTTCTCAGATAGTAATTTTGTGTGTTTTGACTCTACAGGTGATGGATATTAACAAGTTAATCAGGTGTTAGTTTATTTTTTAGCATAAATATGTCATTCTGTGTAATTTCCTGTTCGTCTTAAGTAGTTTAACACCAGCTTCTTTAAATAAGGTTTTATATTTTGTTACTCTAATCGTATCCGTCAAGATGATACATGCCCGTCGCTGACTGTTTTCTATTTTGGTTGACTCGATATTAGAGCAATTGTCATAAATAACGTCTGAATAGTCTAAAAGGAAACGTACACATGATTTATATAGTTTTTTTTATACATAATCTAGGAAATTGATAACAGATTTTCGAAATTATATCTAAATGTGTGCTACTTCTTTTACAAATGTCGTCAATGTGATCAGACCATGTCATTTTATCACAGAAAATAAGACCTAGATGTTCATGACAAAGAACCTGCTTAATACTTACATTATTCAGAGTAGGGGAGGGTGTACATTTGTTAGGTTTCTTCGAGAATATTAAATAGTTCGTCTTTTCTGCATTAAATATTATTAGCATCTGGTTTTATCATACATTTAGGGTTTCAAGGTCATTATTTTATTCGATAAAACCATTTACAGGGTTATATATTTCTTTGATGAGCGCAGTATCATCAGCAAATAATGTGATGCTAATTAGGATATTATATTTGACGTCGCTAACATAAACTAAAAATAGCAAAGTACCAGGAATTGAACCCCGAGGAACCCCAGCTGATATATATCGACTGGGTGAAGATTTGTCTTATAGTACTACTCTTTAAGATCGGTAAGTGAGGTAATTTTCCAACGGTGAAATTAAAACTGGCAGCTATATCAAATTGCGTGAGTTTGAATATCAATACCTCGTGTCATACCTTATCAAAAGATGTTCATACATTAAGAAAAATAGCACATACGTCTTTACCAGAATCATGAGATTTATAAATGGTATGAGTTATGGCAAGTAGCTCATGAGAAACACAATGGTCATTAAGTGACTTATAAATTATGTTCTCAAGTATTTTGGACATGCATGATAGTAAACCATTGAGACGATAGTTGGATATTTCAATTTGTTCATCCACATTTTTATAAACCGCACACATATGAGAAATTTTCCAACTTGAAGGGTACACTACCTTCCATAATTCCGTGCATCTGTAGGCAGTCAATTGTGTTTTCATTAAAGTAATATTACATCAGTTTTCGATGAAGAAGTTTTTTTCCGTGAAAATTCCATTTGGAATGCGGCGGTACCTTTACTAAGCTATTCATGCATGTTTCAAGTCGAAATATGTTCCCAACAATTAGAAATCTGCAAATCCGTGTGCATGCTTATTGTCATCGCCATTGTTGTGGAAACTGATTAACTTTTGGGATTGCCGATCATGACCTCGTGACGAAAAGAAAAAGAATCATGGATGCTGAGGTAAGCACCCACTCATTCCTGACAATGATTATTGAGGAATCTGTCTGTTTCATGTCGTGTGAACCATTTTTTGTTGTGCAATTATTCTTATGTGGTACACACGGAATACATTTTTATTTGCATCCGACATTTTTGTCATCAACTGGACAGTGTGCATGAGTGATAATCTCCCCCAAAGAGTTAAAATTTTGGGTCACGAGCATATCATTTGCATTACTGTACGGGAAAACCTTATTATCTGCTGTAAAATATTTTGCGATTTACTCTTAAAATCTGTTTTTGAGCGGATTTTTAATGTTAGGCAGTTTATTTTAGATAAAATCAAGTGACATATTAAGTGAAAATATTAATCCAAAAATTCCACGATATTTTCCTTTCAAAATACTTTAAGCATATAATATTATTGATACAGATTTAGTTCACTTGGACATTTCTTCCCGCTTATTAATAACACCGCTGTGATCATACATAGACAAAACATCGTAAGTTTTTCACTATCTTATGTATACATTTTGTTGTATTTAGCTGTAACATTGTATATTTTTTTTATAAAAATAAGAAATGTATATAATTATGTCATTTTTCTATTATCTAAATATTGTTGACCAGATTATCTTAACGCAGTGTAAATATCCAGACTATAAAGGTCGGTAAATGTTAGCAATAGATACGAAACTAAAGGAAGTACCTGTTTCTATATTTAGTCTGAAATTTCCCAAAGATATGTCATTAATATAATACTTTATATTACTTTTTATAGTTTATTTTACAAATGTTGTCAATTTGATTAGACCATGTCATTTTATCATTGAAAATTAGACCTAGATATTTATGACAAATAACTTACCTAATACTTACATTATTCAGGATAAGGAGAGGATGGGAACATTTGTTAGGTATTTAGATAAAATTAAATATTTTTTTTTTTCGGAAATACATGTTATCAACAATTGCTCTAACCACGAATTTAGGGTTTAAATGTCATTATCTCATTCGTATAAATCATTTAACTTTAATCTTTATCTTTAATCAGCGCGGCATCATCAGGAAATAATTTGATGCGACTTAGGATATTATATTTTACGTCGTTAACATAAATTAAAAATAGCAAATGACCGGGAATTGAACCCTGCGGAACCCGAACTCATATAGATTGACTGGGTGAAGTTTTGTCATTTAGTAGTACTTTTTGAGATCGCTTAGTTAAGTAATTTTCAACAGTGAAATTAAAGTGACAGCTATGCCAAGCTGCCTGAGTTTAAATATCAATATATCGTTCAAGACCTTATCAAAAGATGTTGATACATCAAGGAAAATATCACAAATGTCTTTACCAAAATCATGTTATGAGTTTTAGCAAGTAGCTGGTTAACTGTAGAGTTATTCCACTTAAATCCTGATTCATTGTTAATAAGTAGCCCGTGAAAAACACAATATTTATAAAGCGACTTACAAATTATTTTCTCACGTATTTTGGACATACATGATAGTACAGAAATGGGACGATAGCTGGATTGTTCACATTGTTTCACCCTTATTTTTATAAACTGGAATAAATACAAGATCTTTTCCAGCATGAAGGGTACACTACCTTCCGTAGTTCCATGCATCTGTAGGCTGTAAATTGTGTGTTCATTAAAAGCATATGCTACTTTTAATACAGATTTAGTCCACTTGAACATTTCTTCCCGTTTCCGTTTTCCGTTCTTTGTTCTGTTTCCGCCTATTAGTAACACCACTGTGATACATCGTAAGTTTGTCACTGTCTTATGTATATATTTTGTTGTATTTAGCTATAATATTGTAAAAAACAAATTAATATAAAAATATGAAATGTGTATGATGAAGTAATTTTCCTATGATTTAAATATTGTTGAGCAATTTATCTTAACACAATGTAAATGTCCAGACAATAAAAGTCGGTTAATGTTAACAATAAATACGAAACTAATGGGAAGCACCTGTTTCTATATTTAGGCTGACAATTTCCCCTAGATATATCACTGACCGGTTATTCAACAGAATTGAAGCATGTAAAACCAGAGAGGAAGCTGAGAATGAATGATGAATGATCATGATTATGTCAAAGAATATAATAGCTTCCAATAAATCGTGGGTTTTAAATACCCGCCTCTAAGTATAATGTGAAATGTCAGGAACATAAACAATGTAAATGAGATCAAATAGGATACAATTTTCTCCATTTTACCAACTCAAATAAGAAAACAGGTTCTCTTTTTTTTTTTTTGGGAATATGTTCTGACACATAGTATCCTTTCAATAAAATGTACAGTGTTCTGCAATACACAAGCCGGTGAATCTCTCTGTTTAGTCTTTACTATTACACTGAGTATAGTGTCACGTACATTGAAGACAAATTGGGACTGTAGAAACAGATCACATCCTGTATTAGAACTTTAACAACATTTTTGGCTATCAGTTTTTGCTCTTTCTCCTTGGTTGCGTACTTAGCAACAAATATCAAATTAAATAACAATGAAAACAATTTCAACAGTTATATTAGATTAAACAATTTCTTCTCGATGGCTTTCATTTTCGAATCATCTCTTGTTAAATTGTAAATATATATATTTGTAGGTCGGAACAATATAATGGCTACTAAACCAAATATCATACAGACGACGACGATGATGACAAAAAAGTGTATACTACCAAGAAAGAGTTGTTTATTGACAGTTATGGTGTCAAAAACTTGCCTTATAGAGGAAGACGTAAACATTTTTCAAGCATCCAACAAATTCTTGGTAGCAACAGAAACCGACACAATGATTTATTTGGAATGGCTATCTTTCAATTTGAGCGGGAATATAAAGCTTGCTTAGAACGAAGGAAACAAAATGAACCACAGATCTTGAACATGTTATTCCCTATCAAAACAGACAACAGATACGTAGAATATTTAGAAAATACACAATCTCAACAGACAGGTAAATACAATTGTATTATTTAAAATCTACAATAGTAATAAATTAATGAAGTTACATAGGACTTGTTTATTGTTATGATAGATTTGGAAACAATCAAGTCTGTTATTTATTTAAATATTGATAAAAACATATCGTATATGAAAGTCTGAAGATACCAAAGGGGTAATCATATGGTGAAGGACAGACAATGCAGTAGCCAAACTAAAGCTTACTATGGAACAGATGTACAAAACATTCTACAGAACACGTAAGATTGAGCGACAAAACCAAGCGTAGGATGGGGTTGCGAATCATGTGCTGTGGAACGGTAGACAGTTCTTGAACCACGTTTTTGTAACTCAACTAGCCGGATGCCCAAGTCAGCTTTTGCCATCTCATGGCTTCCTTCGTCTGTTAGCTTTTCACATTTTAACCTTGCTATCTAAAACCGCTTAACAATGAACCGAAACGCGGTAATGAGCATCTATGAAAGCGCCTCTAGTACGATTGCTCATTTCATTTCGATCCGTTAACAAACAAGGTCATCATAAGGAATTCGTCTTTCTGGCTTATTCAAAAAAAACAATCTTCTACTATAAAACCACTAGGACAAATAGAGCAAACTTATACAGGAGGCATCTATGGGAAGTACTCTATTACGACTGCGTATGTTTCGAGCCGCTAGCAAACATGTACTATACAGGTAAAGCTTGTTTCTAGTTGGTCAATTTCTAAGCATCTTCTTCTCTGGAACTGCTTGGCTAAATGAACCGAAACTTGGTAGAAACATCAACTGAATGTACTCTATTAAGTTTGCTTATTTTGTTTCGATTCGTTGATAGTCATCGCCGCCATATCTAATTAGTGATTCCTCTTATTCAATTTCTTTAAAAAGTAATTATCCTCCATAACTGCTTGGCCAAATGAACCGAAACGTGGTAGGAAGCATATATGGAATGTCTTCTTTGAAGATTGCTCATTTTCGTCCCGATCCGTTAGCAAACACGGTTGGTCGATTTCTAAATATCTTCCCTGATGCTGATAGGCAAAATGGACCAACGCTCGGTAGGAAGCAGCTATAAAAGACCCTCTATTAAGATTGCTCCTTTCGTTTCGATCCGAAAACAAACATTTCCACCACAGGCGATTCTTGTTTCTGGTTGGACTGTTTCTAAAAATTTTCTCCCATGGAAACACTTGGACAAATGAAAGCAACATTTTACTGGAAGCATATATTGAAGGCCCTCTATAAGATTCCTCATTTCATCCTGATTTGACCAAAAACATGGTCGCCATGGGAAATCTTTGCTTCTGAATGGCTGGAACTTAAAAAAAGTCTTCTCGTCTGGAACTAGAAGAGACAATGACTTGTATTTTGCAGGAATCATGTATTGGGAATCTTATACAAAATTACCATATTTCGTACCTATCATAAAACCAATGTTGCCGCCATAGGCAGTTCTTTTTGTGATTGCCCGATTTAGAAAAAATATCTCTAAAACCGTTCTTCCAATTTATTTGAAATTTTGTATGAAAGGATCTGTATAACGTTTCGTCAAAACAAAATGACAGGTGAACAACAGAGGGTCAGCCCACTGTGTATTTAATTTGTTCAGCCTCCATTTTGACGTGAATATTATGGGAAAGTCAACAAAGTGACCGGTTCATAAATAAATAAATAAATAAATAAATAAATAAATAAATAAATAAATAAAATTAGGCATTATTAACATAACGAATCTGAGAAAAACTTAATGTCACAGTTTTATTCTGATTTTATTTTTTTTGTCGTTGCAATCATTTACATAAATGGAAATGCAGAGTATGCCATGCAATTTTGAAAATATAGGAAGATGATAAGGAATATATGTTCATTAAGAAATGAGGCATTTATCACAGTTATTTATACATATTAACAGCTGAAAATAACGAACGGAATTTCATGACATAATTTGTGTTGTTCAGTTGGGTGGAAATGAGCGAAATATTTTATAGCAACCAAATTGCATTTGTAGAAATGTGTAGACAATCAGTATTCTAACTTTTCAAAATAATTGAAAATAGGTCTAGCACAAAAGATATTACACATTCATGGCAGAGAAAAATGTGATTAGTTTTGTCGGTGACTTGCAACAGGCTTGATGGTCTCTTCTAGGTACTAAGGTTTCTCCACCAATAAAGCTGACCACCGACAACATATAGCTGAAATTGTGTTGAAACACCATAACAATAACCATAAGCAAATATTTCAAATGCTAACCCAAACACAACAGACATTACATTACTTTGATACCATCCAATTCAAATAATATATGGATTATAAATAAGATGATGAAATATTTGTGAACCCATTAACGTAAGATAAAAATAGATGCTTAAAATATGTCCGCACATGGCATGATCATGACATTTGATCGACGTAAAATAAAACGACACGATACGACCCTTGCATATTTTTGTGTCATAGCCTCAGACATATGATTGCTTTGCTTCATTTCGGTATTATTTAAAAGAAAAGTTATCAACAAAGTGAACGTAAAAAATATTTTTTATGCCTTTTCTGTTAACTCGATTTATAACTCCATATGATTGATGTCACATTATATTTATGTTTATTTAGCGCATATTAATTGAACTAATACCATTGACCACAATATTACTGACATTAGATAAAAATACAAGCCATTAAAATATGCTTTATTTTATATAGATCATACATCATTGTTTTCATCACACGAGAAAGAGATTTATGACAAACTAATAAGAGTAGTTGGTAGTGAGATGGACATTAGAATAAGACAAAATATATTTCTTATAAAGGACAAGATATACAATAAAGTAGAAACAGACATATCACATGTATCAAGTGGAAGCTTAGCAGAAGGTTTAGATCTTCCCGGAAGTGACATGGATGTAATGTTAGTACTTAATGATGTTAAAGTCATACAGAATGTACAACATATAAATCGTTCAGCACGATACACTATTCTGCTAATGGAATATGACATGGAATTTCCTGGGTTTACTAGATTAAAGTTGATAGCTAAGGGTGATCTTGAACGCATATATACCACACCTGAATGTTTTGTTGAAACAATAAATGGAATATTTTTCTCAAACATTTCGTTCGTCCGCATATTTATTGAACTTGCTGTTAATCATAAGCAATCCGCACACGGTCCTTGTTTGACTAACAAAGATGATACATTGGATATAGCGTTCGGTTTTCACTTGCATTCCTGGCCAAGACAAGCAGAGAAATGGATATATCGTCATAGAACTGGTCAGTGGCCACCTGATATATTAATAGACAATATAGTTAATTATGGTTGTATACTAGTACCCATTGGACCCAAAGAAATAGAAAATAGTGAATCACTATGGAGAATATCATTTTCTATGGCAGAGAAACAATTGTCACATTCTATGAACTACACACAAATTCTTTGCTACGCGCTTCTTAAGCTGTCTCTAAAGAACATTATCGACAGAAATGATAAAGTTAAAGTTATTGTGTTCCTACTTCATGAAAACGGTTGTGTTTTGGTTATCAGAAGAAATTTCCACTAACACATTTCAGCTACATAACTTATTTCACTGTTATTTTCTTTGTCTTGATAAACTAATAACATGGATGAAGTGCTGTTATTGTCCCAACTATTTTATTCCTGAACATAATATGTTTCGTGGGAAAATAAATCAGTCTAATAGTCGGATGTTGTTAACTATATTAGAAAGACTACGAAATGGTGAACATGAGGTTTCTACAGTTAACACATTGTTTAATAGTGAAGTTGTGTTACACGAGTCATGTGTTAAATTAGTACTGTTTATTTATAAGGTTATGATGTTGCAGCTGATATAGAAAATGGATATACACTGTTAGGTTTTATAAAAATCGTTAGCCATGTCACATTCCACCAGCATTTTGTCAGGAATATGTAAATATTATTATGCCAGCACTAGTCAAAATATTGTTCAGAGGTTGCCGTTTCCTACTACTAATAAGCATAATGCACATGTAATCAGACGTTATCATAAACACTTACATGATGATACAAAGTCAGATGCTGTAACTGTTAACATATATCACCTTGGCCCAGCCTTTCAACAGACTGAAGGAATATATTGAAGTAATATCAGAAATATAATGGCATTTAGAATTAACATTATTTTAAATTTAAATTAAACAATTGTTGTCATTGACACCAATATATCAACAATATGACCTGTAAAGAGATCGAACTACCATGAAAAAATCGTGCGTCGGCTATTTTACCTTCCACAATAAAAGTGGGCTACACTGTGATTTGTACATTGGTGAATCGTTTATAATTGGTATAATAATTCTTTATTCCATAAGCAAATACAACTTATAGGATTTACAATACAAATACATTTTACATTATACAACATTATACAATAATAACCATTACAATATAATATAATATAGCGGAGAATGACATATATAATAAAATAATTTTCAACAGAAATACATGTATAGTTCCCGTCGCTAGATATAGCCACCCGTTTCCAAGTGTACTGTTCAAATATAGTAAACACTAATCATCCAATTAAAATAAAGCATTTGCACGTGTTATGTACTATATATTATCGGTTATTCAGATATCAGACAGTGTATATAATGGGATATTCCCGGCTTGCGATCTATATTCCCTGAGATGGATTTAACCATAAAATACAGAATCCAACCGTATCAAATATAGTTGTGTCTTTTATTTTCATTTTTCGTATTTCTAGATGCCTCTTTCCGTACCTCTTACATTCTTTCTACAATGACATCAAAATATGTCAGTCCATATTTCATGTATGAGGTGTCTCATGAAGGAAAATAACTGACTAAATTTCTAAATCATCACAATTTCATATGTAGTAAATTGCATAAGCTTTATCAATATAACACTAATATATCACATAGCAAAACAACGGGTTTGTAAAACAATTTCAATAATTTAAATGCTAACAACATGTAAGCAGACCTTGGTGTGACCCCATGCCGTCGAAAGTTTTCAAGGCTCAACGTTTTGTTTATTGTGATGTTCACGTTTGTTATGGTACAGCCGTGGAACGTAGGAGTTTGCTGAATCGATCTGGTGTTTGCGGCGGAATTATCTGTTGGAATATCTTTTGTTCATATACAGCCTTTTCGAATATACAAACATCATTTAATTTGGTAAAAATACATGTATTATTCCGTATTATGCTATTGATTCAGTGAACCGTAATTATTTCTCAGAGAATATAGATCCTAAGACAGGAATGTCACGTTATGTACTCTGTCTGATAACTTAATTGCATACCATAATATTTAACACAACTTGTTATCCTTGAAGTCAGTTACATTTGTGGGTACCATCAGTGCCGGATTTAGATAAAGAGAAGCTATAGGCTATACCACTTATGAGACCCCTTCCAATTCCTCATCTTCACGACTGGATGAAGATGGAAGTATGTTTAATCAATTTCAATAAAGGCGAAGATGATGAAGGGTGCTTAATGAATTGCAACTGTGTAAGGAAAATTACAATAGGGTTGCTTAGGAAGTACAGCATTGGCCGGAGACCCCCTAAATATTGAGGCCCTATGCTTCAGCCTATCGAGCTTATAGGTAAATCAGGCATTGTGTACCCTCTACCGCCCAAAATTAATGCACCATCAAATTGTTTATCAAGAAGAGACAGAACAATATTCCCTTCACCCAGACAACTCTACACTTAGTTTATTGGACCGATATCCTACTCGTGAGGTAGATGCAGGCTTCGGCAATCAATATTTACGCTGATTTGACTACAGCAAGAGCGTGTTAGCATAGGAGCAAGAAGAAAGCAGAAATAACATTGGTCTCTAGGAATTACCATCAGTTTGCAGGAATTACATTGTGAGTTAGTAAGTGATTATTGTTTAACACCAATCCAGTAATTGTTCAGCTATATCATGGCAAAAACAAGGGAATTTTCAATGAGATGATGATTGGATCCGCTTTGTTCTAGACCAATACGCTGAGTTGGATTTTTATAATGCTAGCTCACTGAAACAACAGTGTGCGGGTTGACATGTCACTGCACTCGGATACATTATTCTGATTCCGAGCCAACCAGTTCTGAATGCTGCGTGCTTAGCGGAGAAGCAACATATACCAATTTTATAGTCTTTGGTTTGACCCGACCGCGGCTCGAACCCACGATATACAGCACTCGATGATAGCACGCTAACAATTTCACCACCGATGCGGTTGTAATTACATGGTAACCGGACATTAAAACCAAATAACTATCTAAATAAGTACTATCATTTCAAGGTCCAGTGGGGTACTTACATTGTATGGTTATCGTTTGCTTGAGGCGATTGTAATATTTATTTCCTGTGACTGTATGATATGAATAAAATCATCCTAGTACAAATAAACCTGTTTTTTATGTGTATGTTTGTAGATCGTTTTTGTCATTTTGTCCTTTTTCTTTTGGCCATTGTGTTGTCTATCCTTTATCGATTACCCCCTTTAGTATCTTCAAACATTCTTTTAGAGGAACAAAGGAAAAGTCGTCTTGTAAGACAGGTGACCTCTTCATAAGAGGTTCAATTCGTATGAAATTTTCGATGATATGACAAGACAAAGGCGACCTTTAATGCAAGTGACTGCTTAATAGAGGTGACCACATGAGCAGCTTTTACTCTATATACGAAGGATAATTTATTTAAACTAAGGTGAATCTCCCTCTAGTGTATAGACGATTTTTTCTTTACTGTTTCAGCTGTTTGATTCACAATATGTAGTCGTACTATGGTTTGGTTTGTCGTTGCTATCGACAGTCATTAAACACAATATGTAGTCGTATTATGGTTGGGTTTGTCGTTGTTGTCGTCAGTCTGTAAACAAAATTTGTGGTCGTATTATGGTTAGGTTTGTCGTTGTTGTCGTCAGTCTGTAAACAAAATATGTGGTCGTATTATGGTTGGGTTTGTCATTGTTGTCGTCAGTTAGTAAACAAAATATGTGGTCGTATTATGGTTTGGTTTGTCGTTCATATCGACAGTCAGCAAACACAATATGTAGTCGTATTATGGTTGGGTTTGTCGTTGTTGTTGTCAGTCAGTAAACGCAATATGTAGTCGTATTATGGTTGGGTTTGTTGTTGCTATCGACAGTCAGCAAACACAATATGTAATCTTATTATGGTTGGGTTTGTCGTTGTTGTCGTCAGTCAGTAAACACAATATGTGGTCGTGTTATTGTTGTGTTTGTCGTTGTGGTTGTCAGCCAGTAAACACAATATGTGGTCGTATTATGGTTGGGATTGTCATTGTCGGCTTTCCAATCTTTTGACGAGTGAAAGTTATTCCAGAAACGCATCGTGCACACTATGCTTGAATATAAATATAATAACAATCTTTATTCTAAGGTTACGTGACAAGATATTACCTCCGTGAATAAAGATATTTTTTACATAGTGGATTTGGCAAAGGGTGTTACATATTTCGTCGTTGTGCTAAATGAATAGGTGCCACAATGTACCAACGGTCTATGTTCAAACAGTACCGTCTTGACGCATGTGTACGCTTGACAGTTTCCCGTGGTCGTCCCATGTGCATATGGCACATGCTAATATAATAATGTTATATGCCGTATGCTTTTTAAAGTTTAAACACCCATTTTGGTGAAAGTACCAATATAATAAATATATGCTTAATTTTATCGACCATTTACAGTGGTTGTGTAGGTAGGGGCCGTAGTGCACTGCTTTGTCCGTGGCCTATAATGCTGTAAAGACGGTCATGTGTTCAAATCACACTGAGGGGAGGCAAAAACATACAAAACAAGTGTAAGCTTGCAAATCTAACTCTTAACATTGTTGAGTTGAATTTTCAGAGATAAAAATACAGATATCATATTACAAGGAACTGGTAAATAATTGCTAGGGGTTAGGGTTATGGTATTTAACGCCACCTTCAACAATATTTCAGCTATATCGTGGCTAACGGTTTTATTGGTAGAGGAAACCAGATAATCCGTAAAAAACCACCGACATGTCGCAAGTTACTGACAAACTTTATCACATAATATTGTATCGAGTTGACCTTGCTATCAGCGGGAATCAAACTCACAACTTTAGTGGCGATATGTACTGGTTGAACAGGTAGTTGTATATCCAACTGCAATACAATAAATACCACAACGACCCCAATAATTCGTAGGTAATTGAATAACCCACCTTAGATTTTCAGAAAAAACATGAACTGAGATTCGCAAAAATGAATTATATAATGATCACCTGTACAAGTATCTACTAATAAAGATACTACAGTAGCATTGTCTGTTTACCGCCAAAGTTACCGTTATCCAATCACAATTACAAAATGTATACACATGTGCAATTGATTAATATACATAATGTTTTTATCCATAGCATGTCAATGAGGTATAAAATATCGGAATCAATCATTGATACCCAGCAATTTGTTGTCAATTAATAATGACTTCTTAGTATCTTTAATAATAATTATTGTGATGTTCTTTATAAACTTAAATATATTTAACTAATCTAACTTTGAAACTCTCACATTTAAAAAAAATTAACACTGGAATATGATTTGGATAGTATTGACTTCGTGTGTTTTAAATTTGTATTCCACTTCAGCTGGTAAGTATTTCGTAATATATTTAGAATAAATGCATTTTTTGTAGTTTAGTAAAATCATTGACTGAAGTACATTTTTATTATGAAATGTTTTTTTATTGAAAAAAAAATACATGCCTTGTATACTATACAAATATATTCTGTTAGTGAGGGTTATTTGCGAAAAAAAAATACCGGTTGAGAAGAGAGGCAAATTTCACGAGCCGCATCTGATATTTTAATGATAGTTGAGGTCATCGAGATCCTTAATCGAACTTATAATAGTATGACAATTGTTGTGTCATCACGATTAAATATGTTATGTATAATGTTCAAGATTAGTGTGTTCTTGTTGAGAATGCAGAACAAGAACTTGGAAAGATATTTGAAAGTTTAGCACAGCAGACATGTAAAATTATTAGATGTTTTAAGAAAAAGACTTCTAAAAAGAAAACAAACATGGGTAGATAGAGAGTTGACAGGTTTAAAGAAAACTGTATCTCAACTTGGTAACTTATTGAAAAAACAACCATTTAATCTTAATTTAAAAAATAATTTTCTAACACGTAGTAAAGAATGTAAAAAACTCATAAAAAAAAGAAAACTAAACAATATAAAAAAGAACTATTTGATAAACTTTCTGCTCTTAGAGATACAGACCCAAAACAATATTGGAAACTGTTGAAATCATTAAAATATGAAGATTCTAGTAAAATATTGAACTTCAAGATGGTTTCGAAGACCTCGTAGATAATTTTAAATCTCAGGGAGATACATCTGATTTTGATCGGGAATTTAAAGATAAAATTGAATATAATATTTCAAGTGAAGAAAATAGTCTTTCTTTTAATGAAGTTACAGACAAGCCGTTTACTGCTACTGAAATTAATAAATGCATAAAGAAATTAAAAGCCGGGAAAAGTACAGGTCCAAACCTAATTTCAAATGAAATTATTAGATATAGTAGTATGGTAACTTGTAAAACTATTACTAAGCTTTTTAATTTGATTTTAGATTCGGGCAAATATCCTTTTAACTGGAGAAAGTCATTTATTATACTCCACCATAAATCTGGGGATAAATTGAATGTTAATAATTATAGGGGAATATCCCTACACAATTGTATTGCTAAATTATTTAGTGCAGCCCTAAATTCTAGAGTTGTTGCACACTATGAAGACAAGTTTGCAATTCAGCAGTTTGGATTTCGAGTCAACCACAGGACAACTGACAGGATCTTTATTTTAAAATCTTTGATACCTAAATATTTGGTATATGGAAGACTATTACTATATGTATTATCTATACTCTGATTACATCCTGACGACGAACATGCAAAATGATGCACCCTTATTTTGCATCGACAGAACGCAAGTGATGGCTACATCACACCTTTTTGATATACAAAAAAAAACAGACACACTTTCAAATTTGCCGACAGCCCGTCGTATTTGATAGACGCCGGATAT
>MJUT01064805.1:218503-267071 GCA_002080005.1 Gigantidas platifrons
TTTTTCTATTAGTCTAGGGAACTGTTCTAACAGTGTGGTATTTTTCTATTTGTCTAGGGAACTGTTCTAACCGTAATGTATTTTATGTTTTTCTATTAGTCTAGGGAACTGTTCTAACAGTGTGGTATTTTTCCATTAGTCTAGGTAACTGTTCTAACAGTGTAGTATTTTTCTATTAGTCTAGGGAACTGTTCTAACAGTGTGGTATTTTTCTATTAGTCTAGGGAACTGTTCTGACAGTGTGATATTTTTCTGTTAGTCGAGGGGAATGTTCTAACAGTGTGGTATTTTTCTATTGGTCTAGGGAACTGTTCTAACAGTGTGGTATTTTTCTATTAGTCTAGGGATCTGTTCTAACAATGTGGTATTTTTCTATTAGTCTAGCGAACTGTTCTAACAGTGTGGTATTTTTCTATTAATCTAGGGAACTGTTCTAACAGTGTGGTATTTTTCTATTAGTCTAGGGAACTGTTCTAACAGTGTGGTATTTTTCTATTAGTCTAGGTAACTGTTCTAACAGTGTGGTATTTTTCTATTACTCTAGGGAACTGTTCTAACAGTGTGGTATTTTTCTATTAGTCTAGGGAACTGTTCTAACAGGGTGGTATTTTTCTATTAGTCTAGGGAAATGTTCTACCAGTGTGGTATTTTTCTATTAATTACACCTTATATAAGAATGCTGGATTCTGATTGGTTAATAGCCGTGATATATTTTTTTTACAAATTCAGGCATTGCATTGTGAATTTGCAGAATTTTTACTTCATGTAGGTGTATTTGCATCAGATTTAACTTTTTTTCATGGTATTTGCAAAATCGTATTTGCCGTTTTTACCCTTCACCGAGACGCTTGTAACACAATTTGTAAAACGTTATCAGTTGTGCGTTTTATGTAACATCATTCGGTATAATTAAACAGATACATCATGTTAGGTCCTGAAAACGACAAATAAAAGGTATTATTTATTTAGCCAGTGTTCTAAATAATATTCGGTGTAATTAAACATTCGGCTCTGGAAATTTGTCGTCTCTCGACTGGTATTTTTCGCAAATACCCCTCCCAAACATGATATATCTGTATATAATTACACCGTATATAAGAATGCTATATTCTGATTGGTTAATAGCCGTGATATTTTTTACAAATTCAGGCCTTGCATTGTGAATTTGCAGAATTTTTACTTCATGTAGGTGTATTTGCATAGGATTTAACTTTTTTTCATGGTATTTGCAAAATCGTATTTGCCGTTTTTACCCTTCACCGAGACGCTTGTAACAAAATTTGTAAAACGTTATCACTTGTGCGTTTTATGTAACATCATTCGGTACATCATGTTAGGTCCTGAAAACGACAAACAAAAGGTATTATTTATTTAGCCAGTGTTCTAAATAATATTCGGTGTAATTAAACAGATATATCATGCTTGGGAGGGGTATTTGCGAAAAATACCAGTCTTGAGACTAAATTTCCCTCGGCATTCGGCTCGGGAAATTTGTCGTCTCTCGACTGGTATTTTTCGCAAATACCCCTCCCAAGCATGATATATCTGTATGTAGTCTAGGGAACTGTTCTAACAGTGTGGTATTTTTCTATTAGTCTAGGGAACTGTTCTAACAGTGTGATATTTTTCTATTAGTCTAGGGAACTGTTCTAACAGTGTGGTATTTTTCTATTAGTCTAGGGAACTGTTCTAATAGTGTGGTATTTTTCTATTAGTCTAGGAAACTATTCTAACAGTGTGATATTTTTCTATTAGTCTAGGGAACTGTTCTCAGAGTGTGGTATTTTTCTATTAGTCTAGGGAACTGTTCTAACAGTGTGGTATTTTTCTATTAGTCTAGGGAACTGTCCTAGCAGTGTTATATTGTTCTGTTAGTCTAGGGAACTGTTCTAACAGTGTGGTATTTTTCTATTAGTCTAGGAAACTATTCTAACAGTGTGATATTTTTATATTAGTCTAGGGAACTGTTCTAAATAATATTCGGTGTAATTAAACAGATATATCATGCTTGGGAGGGGTATTTGCGAAAAATACCAGTCTTGAGACTAAATTTCCCTCGGCATTCGGCTCGGGAAATTTGTCGTCTCTCGACTGGTATTTTTCGCAAATACCCCTCCCAAGCATGATATATCTGTATGTAGTCTAGGGAACTGTTCTAACAGTGTGGTATTTTTCTGTTAGTCTAGGGAACTGTTCTGACAGTCTGGTATTTTTCTATTAGTCTAGGGAACTGTTCTAACAGTGTGGTATTTTTTATTAGTCTAGGGAACTGTTCTAACAGTGTGGTATTTTTCTATTAGTCTAGGGAACTGTTCTAACAGTGTGGTATTTTTCTATTAGTCTAGGGAACTGTTCTAATATTGTGGTATTTTTCTATTAGTCTAGGAAACTATTCTAACAGTGTGATATTTTTCTATTAGTCTAGGGAACTGTTCTAAGAGTGTGCAATTTTTCTATTAGTCTAGGGAACTGTTCTAACAGTGTGGTATTTTTCTATTAGTCTAGGGAACTGTCCTAGCAGTGTTATATTTTTCTGTTAGTCTAGGGAACTGTTCTAACAGTGTGGTATTTTTCTATTAGTCTAGGAAACTATTCTAACAGTGTGATATTTTTATATTAGTCTAGGGAACTGTTCTAAGAGTGTGGTATTTTTCTATTAGTCTAGGGAACTGTTCTAACAGTGTGGTATTTTTCTATTAGTCTAGGGAACTGTTCTAACAGTGTGGTATTTTTCTATTAGTCTAGGGAACTGTCCTAGCAGTGTTATATTTTTCTATTAGTCTAGGGAACTGTTCTAACAGTGTGGTATTTTTCTATTAGTCTAGGGAACTGTCCTAGCAGTGTTATATTTTTCTGTTAGTCTATGGAACTGTTCTAACAGTGTGGTATTTTTCTATTAGTCTAGGGAACTGTCCTAGCAGTGTTATATTTTTCTGTTAGTCTAGGGAACTGTTCTAACAGTGTGGTATTTTTCTATTAATCTAGGGAACTGTTCTAACAGTGTGGTATTTTTCTATTAGTCTAGGGAACTGTTCTAACAGTATGGTATTTTTCTATTAGTCTATGGAACTGTTCTAACAGTGAGGTATTTTTCTATTGGTCTAGGGAACTGTTCTAACAGTGTGGTATTTTTCTATTAGTCTATGGAACTGTTCTAACAGTGTGGTATGTTTCTATTAGTCTAGGGAACTGTTCTAACAGTGTGGTATTTTTCTATTAGTCTAGGGAAATGTTCTAACAGTAATGTATTTTATGTTTTTCATTTTATTATCACTTTATATAATTTCATCTCTACATTAGTAATACACGAGGTATACTCGAGAAATCATTAGAGATAATGTTTGTCTGTGGCTTACGACTAGTCGGTGGTTTTCTCCGGGCACTCCGATTTCCTTCACTAATAAAAATGACCGCCACGATATAACTGAACTATTGTTGAAAATGACGTTAAACATCATAACCCACCCATTGCAAAATGTACATGGTCGTTCGCTTTATTAACTAATAAAATTGATATTTAATAAAGTTGTAATTTAATAAAGTTGTTATTTCTGTATGATGTACGTATATCATCCATGTTACCAAAGAAAATAGTTAACATTCTTTCCTCATTCATGACTTACCACCAGACTATTAACAGCGAGTAGCACAACGAGTGCCACTAATTGAGCATCGGCTTCCTATCATAATTAGGGAGCATCTGTATTCGCTCCTGATTTTAGTGCGGTTTGTGTTTCGTAATCCTTAGGTTACAATTATTTGTCCTTTTCTGTATTCGCTCCTGATTTTAGTGCGGTTTGTCTTTCGTAATCCTTAGGTTACAATTATTTGTCCTTTTCTGTATTCGCTCCTGATTTTAGTGCGGTTTGTGTTTCGTAATCCTTAGGTTACAATTATTTGTCCTTTTCTGTATTCGCTCCTGATTTTAGTGCGGTTTGTGTTTCGTAATCCTAAGGTTACAATTATTTGTCCTTTTCTGTATTCGCTCCTGATTTTAGTACGGTTTGTGTTTCGTAATCCTTAGGTTACAATTATTTGTCGTTTTGTCTCTTTTCTTTTCTGCGTTGCGTTGTCTGTCCTTCTTATGGGAATAATATCATAAATATAACAACTTATGTGTCAGAAAGATTAAAGATTGTAGTATGTTTAAAGTTCAAGATTAAGACTAAGCTCTGTGTCTTAATAACAAGATGGGCTAGGAAAGGGGCACAGTTTGTTTACATAGGGATGCCGATGATATGTTGACTAATGTGCTCTCCGAAATCGACAAACATATTATCGATAAGAAACTCCAACATACCGATGACTTCATTTTCTGTGTAGCACCCTCTTTGCCTTTTATTTCGTGCTTAACAAGATAGGTTAATTTGTGACCTCAAAACAATAAGCTTGGAAGATTCTTTATCTTCTTTAAAAGTAAAACACATTGTAAATGATTTCTGTTAAGAAGAGTTTGAAGATAACAAAAGGGGTAATGGGGATCCGTAAATCGACGAATAACAGACAACGCAATGACCAAAAGGACAAACAACGATCTACAAATCATACACGAAAAATTAAGATCGAGTAACACGAAGCCCAATAAAAACCGGTGGTGAGCTCAGGTGCTCCGGAAGGAAAAGCAGTTACTGCTCCACTAGTGGCACCCGTCGTGTTAATCTAGTTACAAATCCGGTGATAAGTCATGAATAAGGAAAGGACCGGAAAGTGTTTACGACAAGTTAAACATATCTGTGGTCATTTATACAAGGCTTTAAATTGTCCACCAACAGTTGTAGTGTTAAGTATAGAAAAGTCAAATGTTTAGATAAATGATTTTGAACGAGAATTGAAATTATCCAGAAGGTATTTGCAGTTTTTCAGTCGATTGATAATACTGCTTCAAAAAGCAACCGTGGTATTTTTGTTTTCATTTAAAAAAAAAAATCATATTAAGTTAATGAATTCCTACAAGATTCAAGAACCTCAACAACATTGTTAAAACAATACACTACACCATTTGGTAAAGAAGTCCAGAACTACGGAAATCAACCATTCACGTGTTATTTTCTGCACTACAAACAATTAATTAAGTATTCTATTCTTTATCATTTACAAATAATTTGCTTAGTTATTTTATATAGGTCTTTGTATTCAACAATATAATGTCGACATAAAATGGATATATGGGAAGTTATTGTTGCTGTGTGCTTAGCGTAAGAAGAGTTTGAAAATACCAAAGGGGTCAGCAGAATCCGTAAGTCGAAGACGAACAGACAACACAATGGCCAAAAGGCCAAACAATTATCTAAAAAACCATTACACATAAGGCTTCAGATCGAATAAAGCGTCAAATGTCATACATATTGAGGAAGGAAATCAAAGTCAACAATATCTAAAAATATACAGAAATGAGGGGTGGATGGTGCGACCGGGAAAACAACTTTTAACTGCCATTGTAAATGTATGGATAGTTATATAACCTTATGTAGCAGCAATAATGTACCTATTCCTTTTCGAAATCTACAAACAAAACAGAGGTCTTTAACATGCACGCAGCAAGGCACTTTCCAAGCGCTATAGTTCACTGTCAGGTATTCTGTATTATATCTTGAAGAAGAGGTTGAAGATACCAAATAGGTAATCTGAATCCGTAAATCGAAACAGGACAGACATCACAATGTCCAAAAGACAAAAGGACAAACAACGATCTACAAAGACCGGGTGTAAACTCAGGTTCTCCGGAAGGGTCAGCAGTTCCTACTGCACTAGTGGCACCCGTTGTATTACTAATAACGTTCCATCGAAAAGTCATCTTTTATCCGCCATTTGGGGACGCGTCGACCAGCTCTTTGGGTTGAGTCCAGGGAGGTGTCATCAGAAATGATTGTTTATCACGTGGTATTGAAATAGATAGAAAAATGTTATGACAGTTTATATCCTGGATGCGGTTCCGTTCGCGAATCGGAATTTTACTAGCAGTCCGAAAGTTATCCAAGGTATCATGTCGTATAGACTGACGAATACATTGTTGTTTCACGTCAGGTAAACAGTATTTCAGTATTCGTGACGAGAACAAGTTTACAAATACTAAATTGTGTATGCTGTTCATATGGATACCAACTGTGCTCCTCTCCTCGCCGACTTGTTCCATAATTCGTCAGAGGCAACTCCCATGCAGGAACTACTTAAGAAAAAAGAAAGGAAGCTAGACCGATTATAGAAGAGGAAAAACAAAAAAATTGTGTAAATTGTTCATATAGGTACCAACTGTGCTCCTTGTCTCGGCGATATGTTTTAATCGTTAGAGGTATACATCAGGCAAGAGCATCTTCAGAAAAACGAAGGGACACTAGTCCAATTATTTAATATTTCACGTTCCACTATATTGACGATGTCCTGCCATTCCAAGATTGATGATTATGTTGATCACATATTTCCAATTTAGTTTTAAATAGTGGATACTACACTTATAGCTAGGTCTGCTTCAAACCCTGACATAAACTTCGAAATTGACAACGAGGGCAGGGATAAAAACAACATTTTACTGCAAAAAGAAATTTTAATTTTTCCTTTGTGAACTTTCCATCAATATCTAGCAACATTCCAGCAGCATATGGATATTTAGTATGTATCTGTCAGTTAAAATTCCAGAGCTGGTGATTTCTAACATGATTTCCTTGATAGAGGTTTGTTGTTATCAGTTTTTATCACCATAAAGTTGTGAGTTCGAATCCCGTTCCTGGCGAGGTGTACTCGACACAACTTGAAAAAGTTTGTCAGTGACTTTCGACAGGACCGTCGTGTTCTCTGGTTACTTCTGTTTCCTTCACCAATAAGAAAGATATAGTTGAAAGTGGATTAAACACCATACACCTAACCCTATTCACGAATAACTCTAGATTAAAGAGTAAAGCGAATGATATCTTAAAGTACAATTGTACTTGATGCATGTCATTCCAGACACGCGTCGTGTGCACTAAATTCAATATTTACGTTTGCATTAATCAAATAATAATTAGAACTATTTAACACTTCAAATGGTCTCAGTCACTTGACGATGTTCTAAGTTTGTAAGGACATAATAATGCCTATCTTCTCGGCTATCGCATCGATGTGAACATTGCATTTTATTTATTGGAAAATAAAGAAAAATCAATCCCAAAAATTGCTTTAATAATCTAAATATGTTTTTATAAAAACACAACCTTTCCTTTCTTTAGAATCACAATATGTTTCATAGAATTTGGCAGAGTGATTGTAAGTGTATCATTTTCACTGTTATCTAAGTTATCAGTACCACCATGTTAAAAATATGCTAACAATAATCCAATGCTTACAAATGTCAATAAGTATATTTAGTAAAGTAGAATCAATTTATTCATAATTACTGCTAGATTAATTTAATAAAGTAATAATTAGTCTATTGCTAGTTGGGGCCATCGTGGTCGTGATAATATGATTGTTGGATGTATTACCGCCTATGCAATCAGTCCCTATCGCCACTAATGTAGTGAGTTCGAATCACGCTCTGGCGAGGTGTACTCGATACAACATTATGTGATACAGTTTGTCAGTGACTTGCGACAGGTCGGTGGTTTTTCCTGGGTACTCCGGTTGCCTATAGTAATAAAACGGACATCCACAATATAACTGAAATATTGTTGAAAGTGGCGTTAAACGCCATACGCCGGATAGCCACTTTACAATATATATTTTTCAAGGACATACTACTGTTATATGCCTGTTTCTGTCTGAATGTAAGCTAGAACTGTGAACGTAATGTTTGAGATGTGAAATATAAACAACATACGCAGGATCGTTTGACCTATTACATACAATGTATGAGAAAATGGATAATGGCAAAATGATGTCGTCTCTTTTGTCATGAAGTTTGATAGAAAGATGACCATCGTTTTCAAATTTGAAGTAAATGTCTGAAGATGAAACAGAGGAAGCGTTTTCCGTGTTTCTTTTATCTCAAGTTCAATAGGGTATATAAGTGGAATCCATCTAGCAAAGTGCGGATTACCAATTGACAGAACTCCATCAACATACCTGAATGGATTGTGACATTAAAGAATTAGCTTCTGTAATTGTTTTGTCTGTGGTTATGTTGTATGAACTCTGCATCATTTGGAGTAATGGACATAATCGTCTATTGAGAGGGCATAGTCCGTTCCCATGAATATGCTGATGTAACTTCAAAACACGACATAAATGTGAGTGATTATTACCTCCAATATACTGATAACTTTAAGGTATGTGTAGGACCTTTTGTCTTTAAATTTACAACGTGGCCCACAACTATAAACTGGTTACGTTGCTTACCATTTTATAAGAAAAATGCGTTGTAAATGCTTTCTGTAGATGTGCTTTAAAATTTCTCATAGCAATGGTAGTGTTAAATGTTGAGAGGTCAAACGTTTTGAAAGATTAAAAATGAAGAATGAGAATTAAAATATTCCATATACAGTTGTCAGTATTCACATTTGATTTATGCTACTACGTGATTTTATACGACAGGTGTCATATGTGGAGCAAGAACTGCTAACCCTTCCGGAGTACCTCAGTTCACACCCTAGTATTAGTGGAGTTTGCGTTGCTCGGTCTTTCTATTTTTGTGTAGTGCTTTGTTGATCATCGTTTGTCCTTTTGTCCTTTTACATTTGGCTAATATATTGTCTGTTCTTCTTCGATTTACACTTCTGATTGACCCTTTGATATCTTTTCAAAAGTATTCGCTCTCAAATCTTCATATTTTGAAAGTTATTCCATTGTGCGCACCAACATAGATATCTACGTTTTATTAAGCATTAAGTTATGTCGAATAATTTATTATTTCCCCCCTCAAAGTAAGTAAATAAGCCTTCATTTTCTGAAAATAGAATCATGTTACTTCTAATCACAATATAGACAACATAATATGAAACTTCAATAGTGATCGGTTTAGCGATTACATCTGAATACAATCAGTCTAAGAAAGATGAATCTAAATAAAGATGAGGATGATAATTATCTGATATCAATGAAGGTGGCTCTTTTTTTTAAAGTTTATAGTCGTCACTGGAGTCTAGTGAGTGATTGTTGATTAACACCAAGTAAGCAATTGTTCAGCTATATCATGGCGAGAGTAAGTTAATATTTGGTCAGATGTTTACTTTGTGCTAGATCAAACACTCTTAGTTGGATTTTAATAGTGGTAGCTCACTGAAACAACAGTCTGCTGGTTGACATGTCGCTCCATTCGGATATATTATCCTGATTCAGAGCCAACCAGTCTTTGTACTTTCTCCTTAATGCTGTGTGCTTAGCGGAGAAGAAACAAATTCCAATTCTGTATTTTGCCCAGACCCGATCGGGACCCGAATCCACGATCTACCACACTCTAGGCGAGAACTTTAGCCATCACAACCACCGATGCGGTTGAATCAGAATCAGAAATATTGATCCAAGTAAAGATCATAATTGTCTTAATACATGTATCATTGAATGTGTTTCTTCTTTTAAAGTTTACAGACGATACTGTAGTCAAGTAAGTGATGGTGGTTTAATACAAAGTAAGCAATGTTTCAGCTATATCACGACGAGAGTAAGTGGCCTAATCATGATTTGGTTTAAGTTGGGAAGGTTCGGAAAAATTATATAATTGAAGATACCCAAGGGGTAATCAGAATCCGTAAATATAAGAAGGATAGAGAACACAATGGCCAAAATAAAAAGACAACAGGACAAACAACGATCTACAAAGCACTATAAATCAAACTAAAGATCGAGTAACACCAACCCCATTAAATAACCGAGGGTGAATTCAGGTTCTCCGGAAGGGTAAGCAGTTCCTGCCTCATATTTGTGCTTACGAGTGTTATGGTAAAATGTTGAATTATAATTATCTTATTTAGCTGGATTATATACAGTACACTTTGTCTTTCATAGCCCTTAAGAGTATCTTATAAATAATCCTGGTTTTCCCAGGTTTTCCGTAGTGGAAATTGATACATTAAGCACAGGTGGCGGGACTAAGCCGGGATCATATAAAGAATTACATACAACACTGTGTTATATATACACTTCCGGTTTCATCTCACTGATAATGTTCTGGAGTAGTGTAATATGAAAATGAAAAAAATAGAAATGTATAGTACGATTCCAATTAAACCACTCAAAGTTTTATGTACACATTATACTAAAAGATATAATACTATTATGTATAATTAATTTTAATGCTCTTAATAGCTTATCACACTGTAAAAGATATCAAAATTCGGCTTTAAAATCTCCGGATTATCAAGCATTTATACAGATATCGATCATGCCCGAAATTATATTTATTATTGAGCAAAATAGAACGCGAAAACAGTGATACAAATTATGCCTTATTTGCCTATTAGAACTATCTAGATGGCAAAATCATGTTTTTTTTCTTATTTTCAAGGTCACTTCCGGTTGTTTATCATAGTAAAATGAAACTCCCGGACCGAATCAGTTTTTTTTTCCGGAAATTTTTGTACAGAATTTGATAATCGTAATTCAACCATTTCTTATATCCAAGACTACAAGATGTCATAAAGTACCGTTATGCAATATTATACAATTATGGCACTTCACTGCAACGGCCGAGGTTGATGTTGCTTTTAAGTGTTCCATAAAACATTATATCGCATGCAATGAAGTGCCGTAATTGTTTTATTACATTTCACTGTTTTTTTTGTTTTTTTTTTTTCCATATTGATCGTGTTCAAGTGTAGTAATTGTTTTATTACATAAAATTCTTGAAAATTTTGAAATTTTTTATTTGTAAACTGCATGAGATGACTTAAGCTGGGCGGAAGTTCACGATGATTGGCTGATAAATTTGGGATAAGATAAAAATAGCTCCGAATATACCTGATTCTAAAAATATATCACCAACCGTGCAATATCACTTTTAATCAAACGTGCAATATCACGAAATACGGAATTGTTAGAAATACACTGTTTCTATATAATTGTAAAAGTACGAAATGTAATAAATCAGTTTATTATATAGATATCGATGAAATACCGTGATTTCCGAGTTAAATAAAAACGATAATTTCACTAGTGAAATTACCATTTTTATTTTCACTCTCGCTATTTTTCCCGCCATTTTTCGAGACGGAACTTTTTTTTTAGAATATTATATGGAGTGATGTCCCTTTGCTTCATTTCATTGACATATTGTTAGTTTCATTTT
The DNA here is from genome assembly GCA_002080005.1 of Gigantidas platifrons. Taxonomy (NCBI): domain Eukaryota; kingdom Metazoa; phylum Mollusca; class Bivalvia; order Mytilida; family Modiolidae; genus Gigantidas; species Gigantidas platifrons. The sequence goes on from MJUT01064805.1 coordinate 229,698, forward strand.
CGATAAAGGAAAGATTTAAAAAATAAACAAAATGATATCTTAATCTAGTATTTCATTGAGATACAATAAAAGGCAGGTAAATTTGGCAAACATTGACAGTTTTGATACTTTTCATGGCAGAATTATGCTCTAAAAACATGTGGTCTCAGCAGAAAGAATCTTTCCAACAGTAAAACTTTAACCAACCCCAAAAAAATCGTCTGCTATAAATTAACTCCAAATAGCAGTGTCCGTTCTATTGCTTCTTGTGAAATGAATCCAAATTTGTCACAGCTTTCGTCAACCATAAGTACTAGTTCAATGACTTCTGAGACTAAGATGTCATCTCTTTTTTATGGGAGCACTTACATTTACGGAGGAACTTTTAATTTTAACAATCCCCAGTCTAGTCAGAAAAGACAAAGTGATGATTCCGGACTACAAATAGCAAAAACAAAATATAAAAGAATCCTACCTTTAGTGATTCCGATTCTGAGTGAACTTTAGTCCATTTACCTTCCGTTATAATCCGTTTGAATTACACATTTAACGATTGAACCGCTTGGACCCACATTTAACGATTTACATTTCCTAGCTGTTATATTGTTATATTACTTGTTTTCTAATTATATAATCCATCGAGTTTGAAATAGTTTTGGTTTTGTTAACGGCCAAACATTGGTATGCATCCGACTTCTTTCACAAAACATTCTTCCCACAAGGTTACAAATAAAATGTATATATCGAAAAAACGAAACATACATCAAGTGTCAATAAATAAAATTGTGTCTTTCAAGGTCGAGTGCATACTATGATCACAAAGTTTACAAGTAAACAACATGAAAATTACATTCCTAATCGAAATATGTGCACATGCATTTATTTATTTACAAAACTGAAAGCATTAGACAAACGTTTCAGTCAACGAGTAGCCAAGAACACAGTTGTATATTAATGCGCAATAAAGAAATAAACACATGCAATGCAGATGAAAGAAAATATCAAATGTATTGGCTCAAAACAGTCTATATAATAAACAGCATAACTAACTGTGATGTCCGATTACCAAAAATATGCCACTCATGACCGGACAATACTGATAATGCACTCATGGGCTTCGCGCATTCGTGAATTGTCAGTTGTGCGGTCATTCGTGACATATTTTTGGTAATCGGGCATCACAGTTAGTTATACTATAATTATTCAGGAATGTAATCGGATTATGTTTAGTATATATAGAAATGAACTTTCTAGATTGTCCTTATTACTCAATAACATAGAGCCTACTATCATATATTTATATTTTCTCACAAATAAATTATTAATATTTATATATTTTCGTCGTCCGTTTACCTACATATTGCGATTTGTATTATGGAATGATATTTCTTAATAACTAGTCCGTGCGAAATATTACTTGTGTACCTCGCTGTGTATACATTTGACGCGAACACATGAGCCCATTCCCGTTTTTTTTTTCAATTTTTGGTGTGATCCGTGTTGCACATCATTTCAGTTATTTGTGTTGTCTTTTTATTTGTCTTTAATTTCTGAATTCCTTGTTGAGATGACCGCTACGATTTCGTTCTGTTCGTCTTTATCGCCAGTTGTTTGTATGAGGGCTCATGTCATATTTACGTTATTTGCGTTTGGTTACGTATAGCGGCGTTCAACACATATTATATGGTGTTTTCGTTTTGTTTTTCTTCGTCTCGTGTACCCTATGTTGACAGTTTCTCCGGAATGTACATTTGTGATTGCCCTTTCTGTATTTATTATATTCGAGATCTTGACGTATATCCATAAGTTAACCAACACCTAGGGTGCATGGTCGTATGGACGTGCAGATCGATGGACAATGGTACATCCTTATACTTCTTTATGATAATGGTAATCAAAACTAATAATGCTTATCGAAAAAATCCAATGTCACAGGTGCATTATATTCTTCAGTAGAAGCTTCACTTCATTGTCATGATCAATTAACTGGGGATCAAGTAAGTCTTTAGTGTCGGTGAGATATGCACTCCAGTCATTACGAAAGTCAATATCCATGTGACGAGCACATCACAGTAACCACACAATTGAAGCAACTGTCCGCCAATCTCTGGCCACAATAATGCAACATTTAGGTTGTCTAATATATTACCCTTTCTAACGGTCCTTTTTATTTTTTTAGCTTTATAATTTTTCCTTTTTTCTGAATATAAAGTTATTTTGATACTGGCAATGGCAATGATGCCAGATGGTACTTTTGATTTTTAATGTACATGTATAATATGCTATTAAGATTTGAAAAAAAAATATTCGGCCATATACGAACACGATATGTTTACCGTGAATATATATTTCTTTATGAGAATAAGTCGTGTTAATTCTTTGGCTTTTTTAACACTTTTATGATTTTAAATTGTATAAAAGTGCTACACTTCAGTTCCTTATTTCAGATTTTTTTCAGTCGGCACTAAACAAGGCAACGATATCAATGTTAACTTTTATTTATACGATCCGTTTTCCTTACTTCAGTTCTCTAACGTTTTTTGTTTTTTTAAATTTTATAATCAAAAGTTGTATGAGGGGGATTCTAAAGAAAACAAAGACAAAATCAAATAAAAAAAGATGAAAAAAGACGAAGTATGCCGGCTGACTTTGTCATATTTTTATATATCAATACTAGTATGTTCATCTAAGCTATGGTAACTGCATCGTGGCATATTAGTTAACGTCCTCGTCTGGAGTATGACAGATCATAGTTTTCGAGCCCTCGTCGGATCAAACCAAAGACTATTAAATTGGTATGTGTTTCATCTCTGCTAAGCACACGACAGTAAAGCATAAGAACAAAAACTGGTTGGCTCGGAATCATGATTATGTGTGAATCCCCATGTCTACCCGCGGAGCAGTGAACTGGCACTAAAAATTCCAACTAAGTGTGTTAGTCTAGAACAAAGACGTTACGTACGATATTGCGTGAATGGTGAAAAATCTTATATATTTCTCTGAACATGAAGTTTCTATTTAAATATGTTGACACAAAACATGCATTTTCGTACATCACCATTTTGATATAAACTTAATTTGCTCTCGCCATGGTATAGCTGAAGAATTGTTCACTTGGCGGTAAGTAACGATCACTTTTACTTATGATTAAGAGTTTGTACTAGAAAATTATCAGCTACATTTCTATCTTATTATGTTACCCAGCATTTCACAATTTAAAGAACTGGGGAATGCATAGCGTCAATAGATTCATACATGTTATTTAATCATCAATATTGTTCCAATGTTTTTTGAAATGATGCTTTGTGTTTTTTATTGTACATAGGGGAAAACCATGTTTTTTTTTTAATTCTCATTATAGTCGGTTCATAATTTACTTGTAATAATCTATCAAGATTAAACTTACATTCTAACACTCCAATGAATGGATACTGAAGTTCGGAAATTAAATAAGTGTCTGTGTATGTAAATTGTAATATCATGGACAACGGGGAAAAACCTTAATATAATGACAATATATCAAAATAATCATTAATCAGTTCTAAAAACAAAAGCTGAACACTGAATTTCATTTTGTGTCTGTATAATACATATCAAATTATTGTATTTGTCATGTGATGCTTTAACAAAGTTTTCTCTGAGTAGTTAACCGAAAATGAAGTGCTATAATTCGAGGGTCAAATATCTATGGGCAGTTGATATTTTGTTTTAACTGTTATATTAACATTAAATAAAACCCAACTTTCCCCCTTTTCCTGTCGCTAAACACAGGAATAGAGGAAAACGAAAGACTCTCGGCAGATATTTAGGTGTTACATATGCGATAGTTTATATTCAATGTTTATACAGTTTATAACACTACAAAGGTTTCGAAATTCACCAAATAGGCAAAAATCAGTCGGACGTAATCACACTACATGTTGACCTTGGTCTGACCAAAAACCGAATCAGGTGTGCTACCGCATCGTGACTACTAAAAAGGTAGAATTAAGTTATATATAAATCAACTTTACGTTATTACAATTATTGGAATTCTCTTTGCGAAAGAGCTAAATAAAATATATTTGTCAAAATAAAAAAATAATAATAAAAAGTAAAGGGACTACTAAAAACAGAAAGTTCCGATGTGTCGCTTACATGTCCAATGAATTAATTTCTAAGATAATCTGACGTACCAATAGTAATACGTGATTTTTCTTTTTGGTTGTTTGTTTTGCTTTTTTCTGTACTTTTGTGAATTGTGGGGATACAATTAAAGTATAGTAACACCTGAAATTCCACTGAGGGTTAAAAAAAAAACGTCGATGCACAAATCACATCCACAGTTTAGCGTTTTTCTATTTAACGTCAACACTTTTTCATAAAAATTGTTCAAGTTTTACTCCCTTAGCAAAACAACTAAGAAAACCAACTTTATTTTGGATGAGATTAAAAGGTAGATTTCTATTTCTGTCTAGTACGGGTGAAAACGGTCACTAAAATATGGCTGCTGACAGAAATCGACCTCAAAATTATTTTTTGTTTACCGATTTCATACTTTCCCCATTCGGGGACCAACAAAAAAAATAAATGAGATATGTGTTTATGTATATTAAACATCATTCTAAAATATGCCGTTGGTACGTACTTGTGGAGATATTGAAAATTGACATTAAATACACATTTCTTGTTAGATTTCATATATTTTCACGACACGATAGACTTTTCATTGACTAGTGTGACGTCATCGCACGTGCAAATATGAAAAATTATTACCAAAATATTAGATGGGATAAAGGTCTTATAAAATCAAGAAACAACGAAAACTATACGTTTCATTTATAATATGCCAATTTTGTGTGCCAATTTCTACCCTTATCATGCCTACTCCTTTATAATGTGTCTTTCTGTTCTCTGTAAATATGTCATTTTCACCTTCATTACATTCTCTTATTTACGTTGTTTGTGTTTTTGGTCGTATTCTGTGCCTTGTTTTGCCAGTTGCTCTGGATTGTCCATTATTTGATTGTCTCTTCGGTTTTCTCTAATGTTTATTTCCAACTCAGGTATCCATGGAAACACAGTAGTTGATCAGGATGACAACGACAGATCGGACGATCCTGTATGCAAACATCCTAATCCATTTTCTGATATTAAGACTTTTATGTTATAATATTTAATAAAACGGTGACAACTGGAACCTGCAAATTAATTGCAAATTCCACGAAATCCTTGTTATTAAGGTAGAAATCACAGGGAACAACTAGTTTTGACCAGATGTCGTATTAGTCATAATATATATACTTACAGTTATTAACCACATGGGTGGTGTAATGGTTAGCATGCTCGCCTCGAGTGCGATAGATCGTGGGTTCGAATCCAAATCGGGTCAAACCAAAGACTATCAAATTTGGTCTTTGTTGCTTCTCCAGAAAGCACATAGTTCTAGGGAGAAAGAACAATGACTGGTTGGCTCGAACTCAGGATAATAAAAAGTTGAAGAATTGCTCACTTGATGTTAATCTTGCAATAATCACTCAACCATATATTGCATTAAACAACAATTAATAAAGATAATGTAAGAAGAAGGCAACATAGATGAAGCATGGAGCCCTAGATAACCCCCGGATATGATATAGAAATAGGACCTAGTTTCTTCTGTTGCTGTGTACAGAACATCAAAAAAGGGACTTCAGATGGTTGTCCGACCATATCCATTAGCCACATTTTATATCAGTGTTATAATGTTTTTAATTTTGCTCTTGTCATATACAAAGCTGAAACACTGTCCACCTCAAGTTGAATAACAATCAGTTACAATCAGTGACCAACGCATGTTCATTTATCCTAAACGTCCGAGATTACCAAAGGGGCAATCAAAAATGAACAACCAGATAAACTGGCAACATAGTGTGCACAAGACGAAGAAAAACAAAACAAAAACACAACACAATATGTATTGGACACCACTATATGCAAACAAGCACAAATAGCTTAAATAAGGCATGATCCCTCCTACAAACAAAGTCGGTTAATAAAAAAATATTACATACAAAGTTGAGAGCGCACGACGCGTGCCAGGAATAACCTCAAAATCTAAAGATTGAAAAGCCAAATGACACAAAGTTTTGGGAGCAATAACACCAAAGGATCTAAACAGGATTGACAAAATCTATTTTTATATATCTATGTTCAAATTCTAGGAGTCGGTTAAGGCATTCAAGTATGTTTCTTATTTATTATTTATCCAGAATCAATATAATATTAATTTCGTAGAAGAAAAGAGAAATACCATCCATCAGTTCCGTTACTCATTCCAGTGACGTCTTAAAATCTTATTTAATATGTTTCCCAAACAGGATTAACTATTGTCAAAGGTAGGAGCTTATCTTTAAAATACGGGAATAGAAAAATTATTTTTGTAATTATTGAGTATTTAATACAGATATATTAGATAATGGGGTTAGGTAATGTAAGGTTATACATTATGTTTGAAGCTATTGCAGACATTTTCTATGCAATATTTATACCACACCTTTCGGGGTTAAACAGTTAAGCAATCGATCGGGAAGCGTGAGATTGTGTAACCGTTTAACTCGGGAAAACCGTAGTATAAATGATTTGTAGCATGAAGCCATGCAATATCACACTTAGGTCGTTTATTATTGTACGGCCACCTGAAAGTAATAAAATTACAGCCCAGATTTAAAGTGTGCAATATATCATATATGCGTGTATTATTTCATAGTTCTTAGCTGTTGCTTCCATTCTGGTATATAAACCATAAAAATATCAAAGAAAAAGAATGCATTAATTTCATAATGTTTTTATTCGTATCTATGCCGAAACAGATGGGGTTCTCCTACCTCAGGTATAGGTGACCTTTGCCGATTTTGACTAACCTGTTTAGGCCTCTGGTTTTATTGTTCCCAAAGACTTTTAACTTATGTTTCTTTCAAGTATTGTGGTTTTGAGAGTATATTAAATTGTCTTGCACTCGTTTAATTATGAGCGACATGATGCTGATTATTCCAGAAACACGTCGTGCACAGTCTTAGATGACCCTAGGCGAATATGGATAACCTGTTTAGGCTCTTTACTTTACTTACTCCCAAAGACTTTTAAATGATTGGGATTTCAAGTATTGTGGCTTTGAGAGTATATTAAATTGTCTTGCACTCTTATGATTAGAGCGTACATGATGCAGGTTATTCTAGAAACACGTCGTGCTAATTAAATTTGATATATACGTTTATATTATACGGTAAATTAATCCACTGGGTTTTGAACTCGGAAGGTATCGGATATTATCATTGTAGATCATTACACTTGGTTGAATTTGTTTTGGGGTTTACCTTAATGAAAACAATGGATGTTATATTATTATATTGTGTCAACAATGCATAATATTGCTTAATGCATTTCTCTGACGTCAAATTATTTTTTCGGGCAATGGATCATTTCTAAGAATCGACAGTTTATTCTTTTGTTCTTGCGTTTATAAACTTTAACCTTTAACCATTTCAGGTTTAAAAACGTGTTTTAAATATTGTGAAACTCGCTGGTATCGAACTCGTGCTTGACGTATTAAGGTCTGATTTAAGTTTGAAAATTTCCGTAAAATCACACGACTATGCTGATCACACTACTATACAAAATAATTAATATATATGACTCTATATAGTAAACATTATTTAATAGAGTATCGTTAATTGATCAATATATACAAGACACGATACAAGTATTTCAAATATGGCATAATTTATGTTCAGAACTGAGGAATACATGAACATTATACACCACTATACTCAAACACAAATAGCGTAAATGAGACATGAGCCCTCATTTAACATTACTTTCAGCAGACTCCAATGGGCCTCTTTTTGCTAGGAATAATCAGTCGTTACACGATGCAAGGCAAACTGTTTCGATCGTATCTCTTATTAATCACTTAATTTGCAGTCACAACCGTATACTACATTTTAAAGTATTTTGTTATTGGTAAACTTTATCTAGCGAAATCAAAACTATTTTCAATTTCATGTGTAAATTGTCTTTTTTTATCTCATTTTATCGGTTTTACTAATGATTATCAAATGACATTAAAATGTCATTATCCAGGAAATAATAAGATACAAGCAACTATAGTAATTTGAAATATGTATTGAGAAAAAAAAGCATTCAAACTTTGATCTGTGTAAAAAAACAATTGCAAAATTCATTATCCTTAATCAATAAACCGAAAACAAAACATCCTTAAAGTACGTTTGATTTATTGCATCATTTCCACTGTGAATATCTAATTTTAATTGCAAAATAGTTATTTCTCATTTGATAAAAAGTTCTAAATTCGAAGAGTTAACTTTCACTTTCAACCAACAGTACAGAAAAAACAAAACAAACAAACAAACAAGATAAAAACAAAACAAAGAAAAACAACTAGACAATGGTGTAAACCTATGTCTAATGGCTTCCTGATAACCTACCATAAAGGGGTTTTCATAATCTCCTTGAATAAATGATCCGCCACCCAAAGATGGGAAGAACCACACAAAGTAAATTACAACGTGACGGCTTGAGCCTTCTACTAGGTACAGGAGAGTAATTTGTATCATTGAATAATAAAATGTCCTTCTGACTTCCAGGTTTCAGGTGAAAATGTGTCTTCCCTGTCCGATTCCACATTATCAGCCCCTATAGAAAGGTTGTGTGCCATAGTAATAGCCTAGGATTGCTTAACAAAATTAGAGGGCACGGGTGGCTCAATGAGTTTAGGTAGTTGGATTACCTAACAACTCATACAGGTCCATCACCAATACGGCGTGGGTTCGCGCCCGACTTTGTAAATTACAAAAAGTGCAAGTGTTAAAGTTTACCCGTTGCTTGCCGATGGCCGGTGGTTTTCCCTGGGTACTCCGGCTTCTTCCACCACTAAAACTTGTCGCCATGATATAGCTGAAATAGTGTTGAAAATGGCGTTCAACACCAAAAATCAAATCAAATCAAATCAAAATCTTATCAAAATTAGTCAACGTCTTTATTTCATCACTAAAAGTGTCACTAGACCATATCTACCATTACCAGAACTTTGTCAAAAAGGTGGTAAACTGTAAGAATCAAAATATAGCACAGTATTACTAGACGGATATAACCTGTACTGGATACAAAATTATGTGATAAAATTTGTCAGTGACTTTCGGCCGATGGTTTTCTCCTGGTCCTCCAGTTTCCTCCACCAATAAACCTGACCGCCACGATATGACTGAAATATTGTTGAAAGTTGAACACCATACACCTAACCATAACCCTTCAACATTTCCTCATGCTGTTTATATATCTGGATTTCTTTGAGAGAAAAAATCCTGAATACTGCACTCTCCCTGGGGTGTTTGCACCATCCTTGATCCTAGGGTATTTCCATTCTGCTTATGTATTTTGTAAATCATGGAAATTGTATGCCCCTGCAATGTGTGTCAATAAGTAATTTAAGTAGTCGACAATACAAACATGTTCTTCGGATATCACGAACATATTCATGTATAGTCAATAAGTCTGAAAGAAATGCATGGAATGGAATTAATTCAAATCGTCGTTGTATATTTTTTATGGTTAAATGAAATAGAATAAAATAACATTAAAAACTACGAGGGCAGAAATATATCGGAAATATATATCATATTATATTATAATTCATTTCCTTTAAAAAAAAATCCTTATAGTTGCATCCCCCCGACATCTGTGAGTAAATAATTATGGAGTCAACAATGTGAAATGCTTGTCCAATGTCATGAACATCTATAGTCAATTAGTGTGAAAATAATTTACCAGGAATGAAATTATAGTTCGTTGTTTTTCATTATTACACCCCAGGTCTATTGTTAAACCATACGCTTTCTATCTCTGAAACTGCCTTTCTATGAATTACTTTATTGTTATAAGAACAATAGCCTGTGTTCACAGGGTGTGACGACAGGGGTTTCTGGAAACCCTTGTCTTCACACCCTGTGAGCACGGCCTATTGTGCCTACAACAATGGAGTAATTAATTACCACTCAGCTGAAGATAACACGAAAACTGGATATTGAAAAACTGAAAAAGAAAACATAAAGATCTTGTTAATGAAGTATAGTCTGAAAAAAATCCAAGCAATCGTTAAAAAAACTAAATAATAATAAATAATCGGGGAAAAAATTGGTCGGGAAAGCAAATGTAAAAATAAAATACATTATATGTTGGCACCCTTTCAAAAGTTCATCATTGGTGGATCTAGGGGGGGAGTTGGCTCCCCCTTTTTTCGGAAAATTTATTAAAATTTTGAGAAAATTGTCGAAAATGAGACTGTTATTACCTGGTTTTTTATTCTAAAACCCCTTTTTAAATTGTCTGGATCCAAGCCTTTAAAAAACAAAACAAAACAAAAAACATTGACCTGTTAAAAACGCACTTAAAACTGAACAGTTGATTGGTAGAAAAATACTTTGTCAAATTCAACATATATTCTTACTTACTTTATTTAGCAGTTCTGCGTAATATTTGTGACAATATGGTTAATATTCATTTTCTACAAAAAGTTCAGTTTCATATAACACGTCTATCATTCCTGAAGATCCAATGAATACAGGTACATATCGAATAACATCTCTCATTATTAACCAATCAATCTGTTTAATCCTTAATACAACTCAGTCGTTCAATCTATCTTTATAGAAGAGGTACCCAATGGGGAAACCACAAAAATGTATCGATTTATGAAATTTAATGTTTCTGTGTTTATTGTTTTTGTTTTTTATGACATTTTGTAATGAATATTTCGTGTATTTAGAATAGCATGGGGAGTAAGTTAGTTATACACTTAGGTATACGGTGTTTCTGGATTAGAAACCCCTCAGGCCTCCGGCCGTCGGGGTTTCTAATCCAGAAACACCTATACCTCAGTGTATAGCTATTACAAACGCAATAGTGTTTCATCCTAGTATGATGTCCTACGGGCAAAGGTGTAAGATAAAATTAAAATGAAGTAAAATATATTGATTTAAGAAGAAAGATTGAAATAAAAAAAATGTCAAATTTAATGAGAAATGAAATAATATAGTTGTTCTAATTTTTTTTTTTTAAATAATTAATTACTGAAATATCATATTCTATATTTAGTTAAAATGTTCATAATCTGTTCAGAATTTTCAGCAGAATCCATGCAGGAATATGACACCTCTCTAATATATTTAAACTGAATGCAGGTTTATCAATTGGCAATTGATACCATACTGTTTTATACTGTTTTACCATACTGTAAAATTATTTTGCTCTTACTTACATACTTACTTATAGTGTAGATTGTTGTTTTAGCACTTAAGTTGGGGACACTTAAAGGTTTTTAATTATTTTTTTTAAAGTAATTAATAAGTGAAATATCCCATGCTATATTTAGTTAAAATCTAGTGAAAATGAAGTAAAATATATTGATTTAAGAAGAAAGAATTGATATAAAAAATGACAAATTTAATAAGAAATGAAATAAAATAGTTGTTGTAATTTTTTTTTTTTTAAATAATTAATTAGTGAAATATCACATGCTATATTTAGTTAAAATCTAATTAAAATGAAGTAAAATATATTGATTTAAGAAGAAAAATTTGAAATAAAGTAAATGACAAATTTAGTAAGAAATGAAATAATATAGTTGTTGTAATTTAATTTAAAAAAATTAATTAGTGAAATATCCCTTTCTATATTATTTAGTTAAAATCTAATGATAATGAAATAAAATATATTGATTTAAGAAGAAAGATTGAATCAAAGAAAATGTCAAATGTAATGAGAAATGAAATAATATAGTTGTTCTAATTAAATTTTTCTTAAATAATTAATTCGTGAAATATCACATTCTATATTTAGTTAAGATCTAATGAAAATGAAGTAAAATATATTGATTTAAGAAGAAAGATTGAAATAAAGAAAATGTCAAATTTAATGAAAAATGAAATAATATAGTTATAATTTAATTTTAAAAAATAATTAGTGAAATATCACTTTCTATATTTAGTTAAAATCTAATGAAAATGAAGTAAAATATATTGATTTAATAGAGAAAATGACAAATTTAATGAGAAATGAATCTGTTCAGAAATTTCAGTAATGTTCAGAATCTGTTCAGAATGTTCAATAATGTTTAGTAATGTCCAGAATCTGTTCAGTCCATGTTCAGAATTTTCAGTAATGTTCAGAATCTGTTCAGTCCATGTTCAGAATTTTCAGTAATGTTTAGTAATGTCCAGAATCTGTTCAGTCCATGTTCAGAATGTTCAGTAATGTTCAGATTCTGTTCAGTCCATGTTCAGAATCTGTTCAGAATTTTCAGTAATGTTCAGAATTTGTTCAGTCCATGTTCAGAATTTTCAGTAATGTTAAGACTCTGTTCAGAATATCTAGCACAAAAACTGGTCTGTTCAGAATCTCTTGACTTTGTAGTCAAATTATTGTGATGATATTTTAACTGGTCCAGTATTATATTGCTATTAACATTGCAATATATAAACCGGCAGTATATAAGAATCGAGAACATTATCATTAATTTATTGATATGTAACCTTTTTTATTTTAAAATAATTTTAACCGTAAAGTACATAAAATGTAAATTTCATGATTACAATTCCACATATTTTTCAAACAAAATTCAAAAAGGTAAAACATGCTACACCGAGGAACAAGTGATCAGTATGCTGGAGTTCCTCATCGATAGCATATTTGTCTCCTTTGGAGGGGCACTGACGATAATTTAAAACGATGGATTTTCATAAAGTACTGCGTTGACTACTATTATACCTATTTTATCCCAGTATTGTTAAAATGATGTTATATTGAGAACCGGGACCTTTTAACCGTAACGGTAGCGGGGGGGTTTTGGCGCCGCAAAATCTGATTCAACCCACCATTTCTTTTGGAAATGCCTGTACCAAGTCAGGGCCATTGCAGTTTCTCAGTTTTCCGGTTGTTGAATGATTTTGTCTGTTTGTTGACTTATGAGTTTTGCCTTTCCCTTTGGAAGATTGCTCGGTGTTCGATAATTTTGTTATTACCCTTATTTCTCTCATTTTGATTCATATTAAGATCTCTCTTTCTAGTCAAGTATTACGAATGTAAAAAGGCAATGTTATCTGTAATGAGTTCAATGCTGAGCAATATTTAATTTATTATTTTTCATTCATATTTAATTTATTATTTTTCATTTCATTTTAACTATTTGAGGATCGAAATTGAAGACGAATGACAATAGATAAGGTTGGGAGATGACATTTAAGAGCTGTCATCGTGTTAATAATATACAGCTTACATGGTCAAATATAGTGTAAGGATATTTAGATAGGAAGTCAACATCAAGGAGAAAATTTCATCAAAGGAACGTTTTAATGTATATTTTTATCTCATCAAAACAAAGAAATTCAATATGCACTCAGTGTAATGTAATTTTTGCACGAAAGCAAAAAAGAAATTAAATTAAATTAAAGAAAAAAAGAGAGAACAAAATATATATGTAAGAAAGAAGTGAAAAAAAATGAAATATGACAAAAGGACGTTTTGATGTATCATTTTTATCTGATCAAAACAAAGAATAATGTATTTGGGTCAATATAAAAAAATGGAGGCTTTTGAAATTTCAAAAACTGAAAAATAAAGTAACTCCAATGAAATCTTTATTGCAATATAAACCTTGTATACATATCAGACAATGTAAATCCAAAGAGTTTCCATCTTAATTGTTTCTATTTTTACTAGTAAATATAAGGATAGGAGTTACAAGACACAAATTATGTCAGTGATGTTACATGTCAAAAATCTTAATTTTATGATGTGTTTTCTTCATTTCTAAATCAAATTAGCAGTTAAGTCTTGAAAATACTTTAAATGCATACTATTTATCTAGTTTTCATTTAACTGGGATATCTAACATTTACTAAAAAATACTTTAATGCTACCAGTAAGGGAAACAGGTTCAAAATCTAGTTTTTGAGTCAATGAATTGACAAAGTAGAACTAAAGGATAATGCTATTTCTATGTTTATTTGTTTCTAACAAACTTTTTAATCAATGTGAACAAATTTTATTTTCATATTATGATTCGCTTTTTTGTCCAGTGGGATGAAAACCTCTAATAACATCACTGACAAAAGGTAACATCAATGACAACTTTGTAACATCACTGACGAATACATTTGTAATGATAAAAAAAAGTGAACAAATATTGCTATTATTGATGAAATTCCACAGTTTATCATTAAATGTCGTCTGCACATATGGAAAACAAAGATATCAAGAGTTAGAATTATAATTCTTGCACATTTCTAACATAACAGTAACAGCACTGACAAGACATGCAACATCACTGACATAAACAGTATTATGATCGAAAAACAATACTAGTATTGCTATTTTGAATATTTTTAGGTTCAGATTAAAACAGTTGATTAATTCATAAAATTTTAAATGGTCCAAGATTACTTTTTGAAAGAGACTCTTAGATATCTGTATTGTTATCATGGAAAAGAATGTATTTTTACTATTATAGTTTAAACAATTGCTAATTCAACTAGAGGCTCAGATGAGCCTGTATCGCTCACCTGACATAACTAAGTCCTCTTAAGAATGTCTGCATGCCGAATACATCTAAGTTACTATTCAAATCCCATAGGGTTCTATGTTAAAACTATGTCTGCTCATGGCAGCCATCTTGGATGGAGGTCGTGGTCACCGGACACAATTTTAAAAGTATACTACCCAAGGACCATCCATGCCATGTTTGCTTTAAATTGACTGACTGGTTTCAGGGCAGAAGACTTTTAAACAATTTTCCCATAGGGTCCTATGTTAAAACTATGTCTGCTGACGGTGGCTATCATGGACGGAGGTCGGGCTCACAAGACATAATTTTGAAAGTTGACCACCTAAGGACCATTCATGCCATGTTTGCTTTAAATTGACTTGCTGGTTTCAGAGGAGAAGACTTTTAAACATTTTTTCCATAGGGTCCTATGTTAAAACTAAGTCGAGTCATGGNGGCCATCTTGAATTTCCGATCAGCAAACAATTCACAAGTTTAGTACAGGACCACCCAATGATCATTCATGTAAAGTCACAATTCAATTGGCTTAGTGGTTTCTAACAAGAAGATTTTTAAAATTTCGACCAATCAGAACACATTATGTGCCTTGGCAGCCATGTTGGATTTCTGATCAGCGCCAAAAACAACCTTGTATATGACCATCAAATGAACATTTCTGCCAAGTTTGGTTCAAATCTGTTGCGTGGTTTCTGAGAAGAAGATCTTTGATTGTTTTTCCCATAGGGTTCTATGTTAAACTATGTTCCGCGGTGGTGGCTATCTTGAATTTCTGATTGGCATGAAAATTACAAATTTGGTAGAGGACCATTCAAGGAACATTCATATCCAGTTACAGTTCCATTGGCCATGTAGTTTCTGACAAGAACATCTTTGAAATTTCAGCCAATTAGAATGCATATTTATGGCCCTGGCGGCCATATTGGATTTCAGATCAGAACCAAATGAACAAACCTGATAGAGAATCACCCAATAAACATTCCTGCCAAATTTGGTTTCAATTGGTCAAGTGGTTTTAGAGAAGAAGATTGAAGTTAACGTACGACGACGCCGACGACGGATGCAAAGTGATGACAATAGCTCACCTGGTCCCTTGGACCAGGTGAGCTAAAAACCTAATGCTACCTGCATTTGTAAATGGAAATAATAGAATGAACTTTAAATCTAACAAGGAATCTAAAAAAAAATAACGCTAAAACTAAATTTGATAACTACAACTTCTCAAAATTTAAACATGTCATATTGTCTTAACGTGAGTTTGAAGCTTCATCAAATGTTTGCTTTTAGCCCTTTTTGTTAACATTCAGATACTCAATAATTTTACCCCAAATGATTTCGTCAATAGCGTAGTGGCGACCATTTTTAACTGGTTCTGGAATAACAGTTAAGACATTGTCCAAGCTGTACCAGCATTCATCTACTAAAGCTTGTGGCTAAAAGAACGAACCGTTTCTGGTGTCCTTCCCTACTTTATGCATACATCTGACGTAAACATCTGTGTCACCGGTGTCTATGACTAGACCTGGATACGGGGTCTCGTCATATACAACAGCAACATATTGTCCTAGTAAATCACTTGGCGGACAAGATATTTCGAAGGTATCATCTTTTCCAAAGTCATTTTCATCTTCACAGATAGTCTCTTTATCATTTGTCTGTTTCGTGTCCTTGTTTTCAACGGTTTCATCTTTTTCATTTTCATCATCTTCACACATAGTCTCTTCATCATTTGTTTCTTTCGTGTCTTTGATTTTATGTCAGTGATGTTATGGTTTAATGCATAATTGTTTCAATATCACAATATGTATTAAAATACACATTTTATTTGTTTTCTAGACCAATAAGTTTTTCTTTAGGAATGTTTTAAGCATTTTGCATACAGTAAGGTTTTCCACAAACGAAAATACTTAGTTTTTTTTTCAGACTGTCAGTGATGTTGCTAAACTTGTCAGTGATGTTATTATTTCTTAAAAATGTCGAATAATCTCATTCTGTTTTCATAGCAATTAATTTTGTTCTTCTATTTAATTTCAAACACTTCATTTTATCACAAAATTAAAGAATTTTTAATATATTCAAATATGTAGTTTATTTAAGCTTAAATCAAAAGAATTTTAAATCATGATTATGTCAGTAATGTTACCAAAAGGATCAGTGCTGTTACATAATATTAGGTAACATCATTGACAGTAACATCACTGACAAATTTGTTGTAAAATTGTTTTAACTTTGCAATAACTGCTCCCTCACTAACAGGAAGTTCACTTCTGTAACATGTGCATCCTGCATGTTTTGCAAATTATTAAGATTTTAAGCAAATATCTTTCTTCATGCATGAAAAATATGTAACATCAATGACTAGAAAAAAATGCTTCCACAGGATTTACTCCCCTTTTTCATCATTTGTCACCAAATCTTGATATTTTTCACTCTGTTGTTTTTGCGTCTGCAACCAACAGGAAGTACCTAGGGAGACTCTATTTTCACCTACCTTATATCAGGAAAGACAACACTTATAGAACAGCAAAAGTAAAAAAGTAACATCACTGACTTGAATTTAGGAACGGGCCAAGTCATTGTCATAACTTTTTGGGGGGCATTATTTTTGTAAAATATGCATTCTTATTCTGTTGCACAACGTGTATTGCACAGTACCTGAGAAACAAATACTCTGAAAACTAATGTTTTTATATTAAAAAACAAATCGAAAGTTTCGATTTCTGATTTGGAACATCAACTTTTTGATGGTCATGTGACCTATAATCATGATTTTACGGCAATATACAAGATTTATCAATATATGTGCTATACATTCTTAAAGAAGACACTTGATTGACAAAGATATCAAAACAGTTTGAATGACATATCTGCATTATTAAGAAAAAAACTGATGGAAACATAAGGAACACAAAAGCCTCCATTTTTTGATAATGACCCATTTACTACCTTCAAGGAACTGCTTAAATCAGCTCTTGTCAGTGACTTGAGACAGGTCGGTAGTTTTATCTAGGTACTCCTGTTTCCTCCACCAATAAAACTGATCGCCACGATATAGCTGAAATATTGTTGAAAGTGGCGTTAATCACTATAACCCCTTTAAATCAGCTCCAATTATTGTTGACAAATTCTGTTCACGTGAACTGAATACTGATGCGTACTGTGTTCCTTATTTTGAAGACAAAATACTGATCATAACGAGCCATTTTAGCGGGTCTGAGTCAAGATTTCATGCATTGGTTCCTGTTCAGTTTCCGAATACTATCAACACCCAATATTTAAAAAAAACTAATTTCAATACCACAAGAGTATATGATTTACCTAGACTTCCAATAAATCTATATTAATTTGATTGTACATTGTTGAATTATAATACAAAAACCACTAAGCAATCATCAGGCAAATTAATTGAAATTGGACCATGTCTAAGAAAAACTATTTTTTGTCAATTCCATTGTGTATTGAAAAATACTAATGAGAAAATGTTCCATCAGAAATTGACAACCAATATATCATTCAATGTAACGGTTATAAGCTTTCCTATTTTAATTGACGCCATTAACGATTTATCTAACATCATGTTCCGCCACAATATAACTTAAATAGTGTTGAAAGTGGCGTTAAAGACCATAGCCCTAACCCATACCCTCATGTTGCTCATAATGAGCTGTTGTAAGTTATCGTTTACATGAAAGCTTAACCTGAAGATCGTGCTATTCTATTAACACGGCCAGATCAGACCAAACATTATATCAACTGTATTTGCTGCTCCGTCACACAATGAAGAGGTACTTTTTGAAAATTTTACAGTCGTCATCAAGACTTGGTTGACCGTTACGGAACATCTGTGTCACAAATGACCTCGGATATGTTCCACTTGTCGTAAACACATTCCTTGCTCGTGAATTACTACCGGGTTTGTAACTAGGGTAGCACTACGGGTGCCACTAGTGGAGCAGGAACTGCCTAACCTTCCGAAGCACCCGAGTTCATCCATGGTTGTAGTTGGGTCGGATCTTTCGTTTTGTGTGCAATGTTTTGTAGATCGTTGATTGTTCTTTTGTTCTCTTTCTTTTGGCCATTGTGTTGTCTGTCCTTCGATTTATGGATTATGATTACCCCTTCGGTATCTTCAAACTCTTCTTTGATCGGAGTCGGGTTAATGTGTCTCGATGAAGCGACATGTCTCACTGCGGACTGTTGTTTCAGTGAGCTAGAACTACAATAATTCCGTTAGGAGTGTTGATCGAGTGCGGGGCGGGCCTTGGCATCCCATTAAAAATTTCCTTATAATCAATTATACATGCTCTCTCCTGTATTGAACGTCCGTAGTAATACATGTGGACTCTAACCAGGGTCAGATTTGTGAATGAGCCATGGACCAGGTACCTCCAACCTTGACGATCCCAACATATATGCCATGTTGTAATTCAATAGTGTGATACAATCTTTGTTCTTTTGGCTTCGGCAGCCAAATTGGTTTATTAGTTTTGACCAACACAGTGATATGATTGACTTTAGACATCTAGATAGTTGAAAATTACATCCGCAAAATGGTAGGGGCCCTCAAATACTACTGGCCCAGGGGCCCCACTAGGTGTAAATATGGTACTGCCTCCAATCATTTTCGAAAGCCAAAATTGCCCAATAATGAGGTCGAATCAAGTTAAAAATATATATCGTTTTGGACGATAAGCTATAGCTTTGCAATAAATTCTTAACTTGTATGTCTAAGGAGAACCTGTAGTCCCTGAATATTGACAACCTGTCTGTATATCTTGCTATGTGCGGGAATCAGCATCACTGCTTTATTGGTAATAGAAACTGAGTGTATATATTGTTGTGGTACCGTACCAATTATTGTGATCACAGAGCTACGTATCTGACCCGTTTAGAATCCTGAACTTAAGTAACGTGTGTAGCTGCTGTGTTGAGTTGTAAAAATGATATAAATCGTTTTTGTAAATATCAAAGTTAAGAGTCGTACTTAATTCAATTATAAATTTGTATAATGTTTTCGTTGTTTCTATGTGCTAAGATAGCGGCGTGGATAGGCATTGATCGACTAAATCGCTGCGGTTAAATTTTTAGCCAAACTTGCGACTTTTAAAAAGTCAGACCATAAATTTATAAAGGGCTATATTTTCACAAAAAGACCACAAGCTACGGTTTCGCCACCAATTGACAAATTGTATTTCCAGACGTAAATTATACCATACAATCCCAACCGAGGCCAGTCAGACCGGATCATGAAGAACGTTCGATTTAAATGTACGATTTGCCTTAAATATTGCATAGCAAAGTAATTTGAATTATTTGAGATNGGGGGGGGGGGGGTGGAACGAGGGAGCGCAAGGACCGATAACTTTGTGGTACAAATTGAATATCGAGGTTTGATGACATTTAAACACATTTGTAAGGAGAGGAGGTATTTTTTTCAAATATGATAATATACTGTTTATTAGAACAGGGTCCGGGTCATAGTTGGAAGCCATTTTGTACCGCTTGAATATAGGTTTTAACTCATAGCATTAGTTATTGTAAAGATAACATTAAATGCGATGGTGCGTCAAATGGTCATGAATGTCCGCTTAACAACGGTGTGTCCATCGTCCAAAAACTTGCCTTCAAGCGGCACAAAATGGCTTCCAATTATAGCGTAAATTCACCCCCTGTAGAAATAACCATAAGCATAGATGGAAATATATTAATTAATTATATTTTATTATTGTTTGTTTTGCAGTTGTTAATATTTATCTACCTTCATCAGCATACCAATATAGTATATTAGATGATCGTGGTTACTCTACCGTAGGATTAAATTCTATTGTTTTCATGGTCAAGGCTTGTAAAGACGCACATGTCGGTTTATTCGAAACAAACAACGTCAGTGGCAATGTTTATGAAATTGTTATCGGTGGTTGGACAAATACTAAATCTGTAATTCGAAAGTCAAAACAAGGTGGAAATAAAGTGTTCAAGAACGCCATTGTTTTGGATTGTAACAACTACGTAGTCATATGGGTAAGCTGGATTGGAGGCGTAATCAAAACCGGAAGAGGTTCGAGTGTCGGATGTGACGTAATAATGAGCTGGACCGACCCTAGTCCAAGGGCAGTAACTCGTGTTGGAATAGCGATGTATTTTTCAGCTGGTTTTTGGCTTTTTGACTTTCCCTATAATTCAACAAGTAAGTACAAAAGTAAATGTTATATTGTATTACACAATTATTAGTTAAAGTGATAATGAGTCGGGGCCCGGGTGGCTCAATGAGTTAGGTCGCTGGATCTAACAACTCATACAAGCCTATCACCAATACGACGTGGGTTCGCGCCCGGCTTTGTAAATTACAAGAAAGGGTGCACTCGACTCGCAGCCGCAAGTGATAAAGTTTACCAGTTGCTTGCCCATGGTCGGTGGTTCTCTCCGGGTACTCCGGCTTCCTCCACCACTAAAACTGGTCGCCATGATATAGCTGAAATATTGTTGAAAGTGGCGTTAAACACCAAAAATCAATCAATCAATCAATCAATCGATAATGAGTCAGAATAATATAATAGAAGTATGAATTACACAGGTGTATTATACTGGTTGATTGGTTGGTTTGTGGTGTTTAACGCCACTTTCAACAATAGTTCAGTTATATCGTGGCGGTCAGTTGAATTGATGGCGGAATTCGGAGTACCCGGAGAAAACCAACGACCAACCGCAACTCACTAACAAACTTTATTACATAATGTTTATCAAGTACACCTCGCAATGAGGGGAATTCCCACTCACAGCGTTAGTGGTGATAGACACCGATTATACAGGTAGTTATTAATTTAACTACCATGCAATCACGTCTACGACGACCTCTAGTATGTTTCAAAACTCATTGTGTTGAAATATAAATTTAATAATGAGTCTGATTTCTTTCATTTAGTTTTTTAATTAAAAGTTTAAGTGTTTCATATACAATAGTTGCAAGGCAATGACTGGTACCAACAACGTTTTCATGCATATACGTACAAAAATACGAAAATGAACAATAACAAAAATGTCATAACAAACATTTCTTACTTCCAATTATCGCATGGCTCATTGTGTTACTATACAGATGCACAGTATGGTATCTGTAATATCATGACTGTGAAAAAAACTCTAAATTCTTAATATTCGTTGTAGATTGTTCAACGGCAAGTACAACAATAGAACATACAATGCAGACAACCAATATTGAAACCACAACAATGGATATATTAACAGAAAGTGTTGCCATGACAACATTAATCGAGGCAACCACTGAGAAACTTACATCGGATTTGCATACAACAACTGACAGTGTTGTCATGACAGCATTATCGGAGACGGTCACTACGAAGCCCACAACCGATTTGGATACAACTGACAGTGTTGACATGACACCATTATCGGAGACGACCACCATGAAGCCCACAACTGATTTGTATACAACAACTGACAGTGTTGCCATGACACCATTTTCACCGACAAGTAATGATGATACGACGACTGAGGTGGATACAACAGAGAATGTTTTCATGACAACTTTTAGTGAGACAAATCCCGTTGAAACAAACTCCGACACAACAGAAATTACACAAAGCGTTAGTTTCACGTCAACAACGTCAGACAATACACAGCAATGTCACTGTTCATGTTCAAGTGTAAATATTACAGATTTGAATGAAAAGGAATTATTACAAAAAATTCAACAGTTGAAAATAGATATGACTGTTGTTACCAAGGAAACCAATAAATACAAACGATCCTTAATATCAAGCCCGGATAACCGAGTGTCATCTAAGGTCATTGGATGGACCGGAATTTCTGTTCTAATATGTGTTTTGCTTGTGATAGTACTTTTAGATATTAGACATCTTTTACGTTTTATATCGAGCTTTCAAACAGTATTCACAAACTAAGGGCAACATCTTCTTATAATAGATTATATTTAGATGTGGGTGTTTATCAATCTAATTCCTTATTTAAGATAATTAAAAAAAGGAAGTTTCATTGGCATTTTGTTTATGCTAGTTTCCGTCAGGAAACATACAGGTTTCTATCGAACGCACGATGACTCACAAGTACTCGAATACTGGGTCATGTTTTCGTAGTTCAAGCGGACAAGTATTCGAAATACATGTAGCCGAAACTCCAACATTCTAGTACATGTATTTGGGAGGGATGATGTCGTTTTGAAAAGGAGTGGGGTCGATCAGAAATGGGGAAGGTATTTGAGTGAGTGTCTCTGACGTGCCCCACAATGTACGTGATCGATTGAAAACCTGTCATTTTTGTAATTTGTTGTAATTTTTTCCGTTTTTTATCCCAACGATATAAATAGAAAACTATATCAGTAAAATGTAAACGAAATCGTATAATTTATTATATGACTTCATATAATGTCTTTTCTGATTGGCTGACGTCCCTAGTAACGATCTTTGATAAAGCATTTTATTATACCTCATATATTAATTACCATAAATAATTAATTTGTTTGGACAATGGGTAAAAATCAGAACACGTGATCACATAGTACAAAAATCATATTCCGTGAAATAAATATCGTATTCCACCACTTCGGAAGCCTCGCGGATTTTCCCACCAGAGTTATCGTTCTTTGACAGGAAATCGTCAGGGGCACTCGGAACGCATCATTTACAGGCAACTGTTACAATGTGGTTTTAAAATATCTGAGACAACGTTCCAATGGATTTAGAATATGTTTGCCAGCAGTATTTTACATATTTATGTGTTTTCTTGGTTTCATTCGGTATAATAAAACATTTATAGCATGCGGGTACAGGAAATATGAAAATTTATTCACCCACGAGTATCATATTTCCCTCACCAGCATGCAATAAATGTATATTATTACATTTATGGCTTTATACAGTACTATAAAACCATATAATTCATTTTTTGTGATAAATCGTCATATTGCACGGCAGGATTTTATATTGAACGATCTATTTAGCTGTGGGCGAAATCCCG
Organism: Gigantidas platifrons; assembly: GCA_002080005.1. Classification (NCBI taxonomy): domain Eukaryota; kingdom Metazoa; phylum Mollusca; class Bivalvia; order Mytilida; family Modiolidae; genus Gigantidas; species Gigantidas platifrons. Next base: position 253,264 of record MJUT01064805.1, read on the forward strand.
ACAAAATTCAAAAATTTACTAGCCAAACATTTTCAACTTTCGTTGCAATGACGTAATATCCAGAAATTTAATGTACTTTTCCTCATAAACATTCATTACATTTAGATTATATTTTGATCACGTGACTGCATTTTCAAGCTGGATGGATTACTCTAATCGAAACTACTCGCCATTCTCGCTACCCTTCCAGTAATTGGAAGGGTAGCGAGAATGCCCGAGTAGTTACGATTGGGATTGCTCCTCAGATTTCTCATTCTTTATCCAGAGTTGTCGTTTCCGCTACGCTACAAGACCTCTGTCAACGCTCATTTTACAAGATTTTTTGTAAAATTTAGAAACAGTAATAAAATGTACTTAAAATTGTTTTAATTATTGTAAATATCAATGAAGATGAAAATAAATCACTCATTTCAAATCAATTCTCTCTTAAATATGATTCCCCCCCCCCCCACTTCTTGGAGAACTATTTGACGAAGGTAAAAATTAAAAGCGACCACAAATCATTTTTAAGAGAGAATTAGTTTGAAATGAGTGATTTATTTTCATCTTTATTGATATTTACAATAATTAAAACAATTTTAAGTACATTTTTTTACTGTTTCTAAATCTTACAAAAATCTTGTAAAATGAACGTTGACAGAGGTGTTCTATAGCGTAGCGGGAACGACAACTCTGGATAGAGAATGCAGATTTCTCAAATAATTGCTTATAACACGGAAAGTTATTGCTTCCGTCAACGGGTCAATAATTAACATGCTATTGTTGACTTCTGCAAAGTTTTTCGTGTGATAAAATGCAGATAGTTTTGTTGTTTTCTTTCAAATTTAGCCATTTTTTAACTTGCGTGCTTGCAAAAATTATATTTTTTGTATTTATCATGGTAACCTCGAGTTTAGAAGCTAGAAATATAAGGTTTGTGAATAGTAATTTATCCAGAGTTCAGGAATCCAAATTATTTCCAGCAAGTTGACCGTAAAATATTATTCGTTGGTAAATTTGGTGTCGAAATACACAAATTTGATGTATTTCAGACATTTTACATAGACTGTTAAGGCCAGTGTAAGGGTTTGCCAGCTCGGATTTTCATACACTCCAGGAACCACGAATATTGCACGGTTGTCATTCATTTTTATCTCATTTAATTTGGCTTAATTCAAAGTCCCATGTTCAATTCCGGCATTTCACATGCATGCAGTTATACAAATTATCTTCTATATAGATCATATAAAAATGCAGACAATATTGAGTTCCCACCATCTTAGATATGCAAATTAGCAAATGTGATGTCATTTCTGACTGGATATGTCACACAAACACAAACAGAAAGTGGCACAAAAGTTTTACAAATACAAGCAGAATACTTATATAAATGTGCACACACTGAATAAGTAATATTAATGTGTACACACTGAATTAGTACAAGTATCTATGATATTAACTGGATAAGCTCATGTGCTTTTGAATTTGAAAAAAAAAACCAAACAATATCTAAAAATTTATCCAGGTACACAAAAACCTGAGAATATTAAATGTAATAAAACAATTATAGCACTTCATTTTGTGCAATATGATGTGTTATGGTGCACTGAAAAGCAATATTGACCGCGGCCTTCGACCTTGGTCAATATTGTTTTTGAATGCTCCATAACACATCATATCGCATTCAATGAAGTGCAATAATTATATAATATTCTCCTCGCATGACGTAAGGCGCGGTGAATATAACATGTATTCACCTCGCGTGACGTAACGTGCGGTGAATATAACATCCTAATGTCTTCTACCAATCTCAACCAAAACAAACGATGTGATGAAATCTTATTTTAAGGGTGAAAGAAATATATAAAATGAGTTATATAATAAAACAATAAATGACTTTCAATTCGATGCATACCAGGATTTATTAAATATAAATATAATACTCTTGGGTTAATAAATCCTTGTATCCACCTCATTAAAAGTCATCAATTATATAATAGTGGCGGTGCAAAGTGCATATCGGAACTAACAGACCAACCTTGGCATGCGTAAGTAAAGCCTTCCAACCATGAATATGAAAAGAGCTGCAATTAAATTACTTTGAGCACGGTAATATATAATATGAGCTTCACAAGGAGTATGTGGCTCTAATCCTCCACTACAGAACCTAGTGATGTGTATTGCCGAGTGAACACCTGGGCATATCACTGCTCGTTACTTGCGGTGTTCCAGTTAAGGCTGTATATTATTACTTATAACTAAAGGTGTAATAAAGGGAAATAAAATAACAATCTCCTATAGAATAAAATGCTGTCTGCTTAAGTATTTCATTGAGGCCTCCATCATAATATATCAATTTGATAGGAATATAGGTGATTAAACGCCACTTATAATAATCCAATAAAACAAAAGTTGAAGATATTAAAGGGTTAATCAGAAGGGCAGACAATGCAATTGTCAAAAGACAAAGGATCAACAATGTCCACGATCAAAATACTACCTATTGAGAAAACTAAAGATTGGCCTATAACGCGAACAACCATGTTAAATTTATATAATAATAATAAAGTAAAGATGTAATTATATAAAGTGCTAAATACATATTATTTGTTATTTATATCGTGGCGGTCAGTTTTATTGGTGAGGAAACCGGAGTATCAAGAGAAAATCACTAACCTGTCGCAAGTCACTGACCAACTTTATCATATAATGTTGTATCGAATAAACACCGCCATAAACGGGGTTCAAACTCACAACTACCATACGATCACGACCACGACGGCTCCCACCTTATAGTCTTATCCTCCATGTATGTGATGTGTGATTAATGTTAACTCTGTGTGTATCATAAATTTAAATCATGCTGCATTCGCTTTTATTACTTCATAGGGACGTTGCTACATTGACGCCAAAAAAAAAAAAAAACGGACGAGCGTACACATCATTTGTTTTGTTTGTTTGCTTGATGGTATTTATCGCCATTTTCAACAATATTTCAGTTATATCGTGGCGGTCAGTTTTATTGGTGGAGGGACCCGGAGAAAACCACCGACCTTTCGCAAGTCACTGACAAACTTTATCACATATTGTTGTACACCTCTCCCTGATCAATTTTCGAACCCACAACATCAATGGTGATAGGCGCTGATTGCATAGGTAGTTGTGAATCCAACTACCATACGATTACGGCCCCCACCTCATTTGAACAAACCCATGGCTACAATCACCGAAACCGCATAAGTGTCAATTAATTGTGTTGTCACTCTGAAGATGTTACAATAGTAGCACGGACCAGATGATCATTGACTACTGCATTGTTAGGTTGGAGCCGACGGGATGATCTCGACAATGTCAGCCTTTACTTATATTATGTGTACTCTATGCAACGCCAAATAGATTCGCACGGAACATTATGATTGTTGATTACGTTCTGCTTATGAAAAACAAAAGAATATTAAAAGTGACGTTTTGTCTAGAACTGGCGGGACAGTATGCACATTCAAATGACAGATCCGTGATTTAGCAGCATAACATGGATGAATTATTGCTGTTTCTGGACATTTATAACAGTATTGTCAATTACTGGCAGCATTTATTGACTCTGACAATGTGATGAGGCAATGTTAGGTGTAAGGGTGATAGCAGATTCATCGGCGAAATACACAAATTAATGAATTATAGATACGCAAGGCACCAGTATTCGTATTCTCATTTGAATATATATATATTTATTTGAGTTGTAATACGGAACGTGTGACTGTCGGTGATATGGAATAAATCGCTCAGGAGGGTGTGAAGATACCAAAGATATAATCAGTAGGGGTAAATCGAAGAAGTACAACACAATGACCAAAATAAAAAAAACAACAATAGAACAAACAAAGATATATAAAACGGAATGGTTATCAGTTCATCCCATTGCAAATATACTTTGTTTGGTCATGATATAGCTGCAAAATGGTTGCGTTGGCGTTAACCAACAATCACTCACTCACTCACTCACTCAATGTATGTTATTCAATAATCGTATATATTAACGATATGTATGTAATCTGTTCTCATTGCAAATGTTTCTACGTGTGTTGAATTTTTTTTTTATAAGTCCTTACAATTTGGTTCTACTACTTTAAACCAATTGTTATGTTCAAAAAGACTAAATGATCAGATTTGGTCGTACTACAATTATTTAGTTAACTTATGACAATAAAATGTATTATTCTAGTTTCCGTTGTTCAAACTAAAAACGTGTCTGGGTGGCTCAATGGGCTAGGTAGTTGGATTACCTAGCAACTCATATAAGTCTATCACCAATACGGCGTGGGTTCGCATCCGGTTTTGTAAATTACAAAAAAGGGTGCACTCAAATCGCAACCGCAAGTGATAAAGCTTACCAGTTGCTTGCCCGTGATCGGTGATTCTCTCTGGGTACTCCGGCTTCTTCCACCACTAAAACTGGTCGCCATGATATAGCTGAAATGATGCTGAATGTGGCGTTAAACACAAAAAATCAATCAAAACCATTACAAACACCAGTCAGTTGTATGTACATTACTTCTATACTAAAACGTAGATATCAAATGTAGTGCGCATAACGCGCTCCTGGGATAACCTATAATCATTGGTAGTAGCTGTTCAAAGTACATGACCTAATATGTAAAGCGAATATATAGGCGTTTTGTGTTAAAAAGTCTGATTTCAGGACTTCTATTGTGTTTAAATTTCTTACCAGATGGGAAGTTGCAGTTTTATGTTGTGTTAACAATTCTGTCATGATGGGTAGCTGCACATATGTAGTGTTTACAATTCTGACATACTGGGTAGCTGCAGTTTCATGGTGTGAACGGATGTGTAGTACACTGTGGAAGAAATTCTTATGGTGGGTTGAAAATTCTTACTGGAAAAGCAGGTTAGGATTATGATGTGTTTAACAATCTTACCGGATTGCAAGTTATAGTTTCATGCTATGCTAATAATTCTGTCAGGATGGGTAGCTGGACTTATGTAGTGTTAATAATTATGTCAGTATGGGTAGCTTCACTGATGTAGTGTTAATAATTATGTCAGGATGGGTAGCTGGTCTTATGTAGTATTAATAATTCGGAACGGAGGGTAGCTGGACTTATGTAGTGATAATAATCCTGAAGGAGGGTAGCTGGACCTATGTAGTGTTAATAATCTTGAACCGTTCGGTAGCTGGACTTGAGTTGTGTTACAATTATGACGGGATGAGCGGTTGAACTTGCGTTGTTTAATTGATAAGCTGTGGTATTGTTTTGTTGAATGTATTAATGTACAAGTATAGATATGTGTACAGTGTTATTTCAAATTACATTTTAGTGCTATTTACTTGTTTTGGCAGGAACGACATATCATGACGATTACTATATTTATGCACCTTTTCATGTTATATATCTCACATACCATTACAAGGGTTTATAATTATTTCAAATTGTACTAGTTACCGAAAGATACAAAGATTTGTTTAAAATATTTTTATGTTCAAACCAAAACAATTGCTTATTATCATTTACGTCAATGTTTGCGTGAAACCCGCTTATCCTCACAAAATAAACAATAACATCCTGTTCCATTACGGAAAAATTCCGGAAGTAAATTTTTCGTCCCATGAGAGAGTTTGCAATCATCGAATTGGGCACTTAAGTCACATGCGGTCATTAATTGTTCTGTCAACAAAAGTAATTAATTGTTCTGTCAACAAAAGTAAACAATTTGCCATTCTGAGAATTTGACTTTTTAACAAAGACGTCGATACGACGCCTCCGTCAAAATGACCATCCGCTGACACTTTAATGTGCATATACTAACCATTTCAAGCCTAGTGATTCGTCTTCGACAAACAGGTAGGACGAATGACAGACCACATAACGGCAGGACGCATGTGACGTCAAAAAGTAAAGACAGACATTTACGCCTTATTCCCCTCCAGAACCGTATGATAACGACTGAGGCCACTGTTCAGACTGTTCGCAGAAGACTATGCAAATCTGGACTCCGAGCTAGGCTCGTGAACGCCGTCGTTGGAGGCTTCACACATGGCAACACATCCATTTTTAGTGATGAATCTCGATTTTCACTTCGTTTTAGCGATGGACGTTATCGTGAGTCCGGCCGTTTTGGAGGCGGAGGTGTTATGGTCTAGGCTGAAATTTGTCATGATGGTCGCACTCAGCTCAAAATTGTTCGACGAACATTGTATGCCGTAAAATACAGGGACGATATGCTTGATCCTATCGTTCTGTCATTTCTGCAACAGCGAACTTTGATCATGTCTTTCAACATGACAATGCAAGATGACATGTTGCTCGTGTTTGTCAAGATTTTCTGAACCAGAAGCACATCACATTCTTTCGTGGCCGGTATTATCACCGGATTTGATCAATTGAAATTTATGGATGAACTTCTGTAGACGTGTTCGCCAATGTCAAAATCTACCGGAAACACTACATGGAGCTGCGTGACTCACCTGTGCACGTGTGGAACAGCATCCCACAAACCTTTATCCAACGATTGATTGGTTCTATGCGTCGGATATGCGAAGCTGTCGTTGCTGCAAGAGGTGGTCACACATGTTACTGAACTCCGCAAACCTCGATACTGGATGACAATTTCTGTCTATGATTTGTTTTGATAATGATGTTGAGAAATTGTGTTGATAGTGCCTTATTCGTGATGTTCATATGAATCTAAATTATGCGATTTTTGTCGATTTATTTTCTTTATGTAAAAAATATTGAGCATCAAGCCCTTGTACCGTTTCTTTTGTTGACTAGTATATAAGCAGACTATTCTGTTAGCGATGACATGTCAATCAGAGCTGCCATCATGTCAAGTACCCCGAATGGTCTTCCATTACTTTGTAGATAATATATGATCAGGTGGTATTAACGAGGCGATTACCGTAATATTTTAAATTTGTCGGTCAAGCTGAGATCAAAGGAAATCAGATTTTATCGAAAAATGAAGTTTTATAAGAGAGTACATACTATTATGTATGAAGGATTTATCTTTACAGTTAAGTCATTTATACCTACTATTCTTGAACTAGTTAAACTGTTATTTTTTATATTTTGTATGATAACGCTACTATTTATAGAATTAAAAAATAAATCCCTAAAAGCCAAATGTTGGCAATTAGGATTGTTGCACTGTAATGCACAATTGATAGTTTTATTTAATTATAAATTTACATACATGTATTATTTTTCTAAGTACTATATTTTATACATGTATTTGATCAAAATATTGAGCACGCAGGGGAGATAATCGAATGTCGTAATCTTATCAGTGTCTATCGACTACATGTTAAACTCCCTTATCTTCCCTGATATGGGTGGAAGTGTGTACAGAGCAGTTAACTGGTCCATCATTTGAGTGGTACGAACATGTTTTCACACTGAATAATACAAAGGTAAAGAAATTTACTTATTATAAACATCACTTATTGATGATAAATTTTATATTTGTAAACATTTACAAGAGTTTGAATTTTTACAACATTGTAGGTAATGGCAAAAGTGAAACAAATGTTTTGCTTGAAAATGTAAAGCATAATAATTAGCTTATTTCTATCTTATATTTACTTAAGACAGTGTATTTTTTATTTCATATAATAAAATCTTAAAACAAGAAGAGAAAATACTAATAACCTTGATCAATATTTTGTCCAAGATATAAGACATACTATTTATGGTACAATAATCAATATGTTGCTGGGTGGGTTTTCCAATGATAACTTTAAAAACTAAATTAAGCTGTTAAATGTCCCCTCAAAAATCAATTGTTTGTGTCATTAAAAGCTGATATTTATTATCATTGATCACATTTTATATTTTCTACTATGGTGAAATTACTTACAGAGCTGGCTGTTACATGATTTCATAGTGTTTAGTTTCAGTACCAAATGTAATGATAAATAACAAAACTGAAATATAAAATACCACCCTTCCTCATTTCCACAGGCCCAGAATACCTGTGCTAAGTCAGGAAAGTGAACGGTCGTTTATATGTGTGTTAGGAATATCGAATTTGGGTCTTTCTGCAATTTGCCTATTGAATTTTAGAACTGTTCCGACAATGCCATATTTCCTTTGATTTTCATTTTACTATGGGTTGTGAAAAAAACAATTATGATGGTGTACCTCTTACTTCTCCTAACATCTGAGTTAATATTGTTATAATTAAAGAATAATGGTCGTGACGCGTCTTCCGTGATTAAAATCGTCAAAATGAAATACAACTGTTTTCATATCAAATGGTGACGTGTTTCAACTTCATTTAAAATACACTTTTAATTTCTTTCAAGGTACACGATTTTATTATAATACAATTTCGTACAGGTATGAATGTTTTCCTGTTCCAGTTAAAGGCCTTTATCAAACTGAATTAATCAGCGCTTACATGTAATGCATCAAGTTCGTATTTAAACCACATAAGGATATTTCTGTTTTAGCAAGTTGGGGGGGGGCGGCGGGATGTCACTATTGCGCAGGAGAAATATCATTAGCAAACCCCGTTGACGAGCTGTGCAACTGACAACAATCAAGTACGATACACATGATATCTGTATTTTTATTTTTTATCGATCGACAATTCAGACGGAGGCGTGGCTAGAAGAAAACACTCGTGTTGAATATTATCTGTCAATAAAGAGAATGTAATCACCTTTTGAATGTGTTTGGTTATTTTACCACATAGCGATGTTTCTGTGCTTCACACTTTTTTTTCGCTTTCTTATTTTGGGGGAGGGGGTGTCGCTATTACGAAATATTAATTGCAAACCCCTATTGTATTTTCTTGTTTTGACAGGAACGGCGTGTCCTTTTTCGTGTTATTTATCTGACGTGACATCACAAAATTGTTATGCAAAAAATGTAGATAACAAGTGTATTGAATAACGAATAACTTTCCTCAAGTGCGCTCAAAATCGAAAGATTGGAAAACAAGTGATTTAAAGCTTTGGGAGCAATACATTCAAATTGCCTAAACCGGAGGATAGCCACCATCGACTTAGGTCACCTATGCCTCAGGGGCGGTACTTTAATTTTAATAATTATATCATTTATATATCTAATAAATCATGCCCGTGCCGAACCACTGTCTACTTGGCTGATGATACCCTCGGGGGCATATAGTCCACCAGCAGTGGTATCGACCTAGTGATAGAAACACTGTCTACTGGGCTGATGATACCCTCGGAGGCATATAGTCCACCAGCAGTGGTATCGACCCAGCGATAGTAATGAAAACGTAGCTATCAAATTTAATGCACACACCGCGTTTATCGACTAATCTTCATCAGGTACGCTCAAAATCGAAAGATTGCAAAGCCACATAACTTTAATGTTTTTGGAGCAATAAAACCAAAGGGTTTAAAGAGAATAGCCATAATCGGTTATAGTCAACAATGCCAGATGGAGGAGAACCTCAGTTTTACTAATAGTTACATTACTTAGGAACAGTAAATGTCAGTTTTAACTATATCTAATAAAATATGGCAGTGCCGAAGCAATACCGTCAAGGACTAATAGTCCACCACCAAGAGGTATCGACCCAGTGATAGTAATGAAAACGTAGATATCAAATATAGTGCGCACGACGCGTTTCTGGAATAACCGTCATCAGGTACACTCAAAATCGAAAGAGGGTAAGGTTAAATAATTTAACGTTTTTGGAATAATAAAACAAAAGGGCTTAAACAGGAGTACTAAAATCGGCGATGATCAAATATGTCTCAGGGAGTGGAACCTTAGTTTTATTAATCATTGCATTATTTAGGAACTGTAAATGTCAGTATTAAATATATCTAATATAACATATGCCAAGTGACGAAGCACAGAATACTGGGCGGATGATACCGTCAGGGTCTAATAGTCCATCAGCAGAAGTTTCGACCCAGTGATAGCTATGAAAACGTAGATATCAAATTTAGTGCGCACGATGCGTTTCTGGAATAACCTTCAGCAGGTACGCCCAAAACAAAAAGAAAGAGTGGAAGGCTAAATAATCTAAAAGCTTGGGAGCAATAAAACCAAAGGGCCTAAAAATGATAGCCAAAATTGGCTAAGGTCACATAGGAATGAGGGAGAATAATCTTAGTTTTATTAATCATTACATTATTTAGTAACTATAAATTACAGTAATAAATATATCTAATAAACCACGTCAGTATCGAACCACTGACTACTGGGCGGATGATACCCGCAGGGACTAATAGTCCAACATCAGAGGTATCGACCGAGTGATAGTAATGAAAACGTAGATATCAAATTTAATGTACACGACGCGTTTATGGAATAACCTTCATCAGGTACGTTCAAAGTCTACAGATTGCAAAGCTAAATAATTTAAAGTTTGTGAGCAATACAATCAAAGGGCCTAAACATGATAGCCAAAATTGGCTAAGGTCACATATGAATGAGGGAGAAGAATCTTAGTTTTATTAATCATTACATTATTTAGTAACTATAGATTACAGTAATAAATATATCTATTAAAACATACCAGTGCCGAAGCACTTTCTATTCGGGGGATAATAGCCTCGGGGATAAATGTCCACCAGTTGTGGTATCGACCCAGTGATAGTAATGAAACATAGATATCAAATTTAGTGCGCAAGACGTGTTTCTGGAATAATCAGGTACTGTAGAGGTCGAAAGATTGGAAGGCCAAATAATTTATTTGAGCAATAAAACCAAAGGGCCTAAACAGGATAGCCACCATCGGCTAAGGTCACCTATACCTGAGGGAGGGGAACCTTAGTCTTATTAATCATTACATTATTTACATACGATATTATTATTTCAAATTATAATCCGACTATTACAGAGCTGCCATCTTGTCAAATAACCCGAATGGTCTTCCATTACTTTGTGGATAATATATGCTGAGGTGTGTTTAACGAGGAGATTACCGCCATATTTGAAATTTGTCGGTCAAAATGAGATCGAAAATAAAAGTTTATAAATATATATAGAGTACATGATATTATGTAACAACGATTTATCTTTACATTTATGTCAATTATATCTGCTATTATTGATCTATTTAAAAATCATCTTTAAAACTCAAATAAACGCAATTAGATTTTTTTTCCACTATAATGCACAATTAATATTCTTTTTTAAATAGGATTGTATATAGACTTATACTATTTCTAAATACTATAGAATATACATAATTTTTTTCAGAATAATGAACATAAAAGGAATTAATAGTCCTTGAAGAACAAATGTCGTCATCTTATCTGTGTCTATCGAGTACATGTTAAACTCCCCTATTTCATGACATGTGTGGAAGTTTGTACACGGCAATCAACTGGTCAGTGGTATGAACATGTTTTCACGGTGAATAACACAAAGGTAAAGAAATTTACTTATTACAAACATTATTTTTTTATGATAAATTTTATTTTTGTGAACTTTTACAAGATTTTTCATTTTCACAACATTGTAGGTAAAGGAAAACTAAAGTGGAAAAAATCAAATAGTGTTTTTAAACTGTAAAATATAATAATTAGTTCATTACCATCTTACTTAGGACAGCGCATTTTTATTTTCTGTAATAAAATCTTAAAACAAGAAGAGAAAATACAAATATGTTGTCCTAGATACAAGACATACTATTTACGGTACAATAATCAGAATGTTGCTGGGTGGGTATTCCAAAAATGAATAAAAAAGGGGGGTTAAAGACTCCCCCCCTTAATAATAAATTTCTTATGTCATTAAAAACCGATATGAACTCTTTGTATAAATCAATACAATAGAAATAAGTTTCTACAATGGTTAAATTACTTACAGACCTGGCTGTTACGTGATTTCTTAGTGTTTAGTTTCAATACCAAATGTAAGGATAAATAACAAAATAGAAATATAAAATACCACCACTTCCTCCTCCCCACGAAACACGATTCTTCATATAATCTGTATTCATATTCATCTCCTTTAATGCAATCTTTGTTTGGCTCAATTATATGCTCCGACATGAATGTACGACGAGTGGAAAGTACGAAAAGAAGCAGCTTATCCACCCTAAACACTTTTTCATTGATTCATTTGTTTTCATTCCCATTGCTTGCTAAAGATCTTGTTGTTTTCGCCTTTTGTAAAGTATTGTTGAAGGCACAATTGGTACCCATAACAATGCCAACTGACTGTCCATCTACCTATGCGAATGCTAATTCTTCAACTAAGAGCCTTGGTATGATAGTAAAATTTATTTCACGAAAATTAACGGACTACTATTTCCAAATGGGGAGAAAAATAGGTCAATGCATATGTCGTTGTCCATCAGTAGCTGAACAAAATGGGAAATGGGTCTGTCGCTATCTGCCAATACACGAACAAAATCGGTAAATGGGTCTATCGTTGTAGTCTATAGTCGAGATAAGCAGGTCAATGGATCTGTCGTTGTCCGCCAAAAGGCGAAACAAATAGGTTAATGGATCTGTCGTTGTCAGTTAATAGGCGATAAATATAAGTCAATGGGTCTCTCGTTGTCCGTCAATAGATGAGATAAATAAGTCAATGGGTGTGTCGTTGTCCGTAAATCGAAAAAATAAATAGGTCAATGATTCTGGCGTTGTCTATTTATAAACACAATTGCTTCCGTACAATAACTTTGTATTTTTTTAAAAATCCACTACATGACACTGGCATAAAACCCTACGTAAGCATGAATAAATTGTATTCTCTATAACCCTCTATATATGAATATACTAGTTTAAGTACATGTGCGTGCTAAGTCAGGAAAAAGAGCGGTCGTGTATATGTGTGTTAGGGATTTCGAATCTGCCTCTTTCTACAATTTTTCTATTGGATTTTGGAACTGTTCCAACAATGTGATATTTCTTTGATTTTCATTTGATTGTAGGTTGTGAAAAAACATTTACGTTGATGCACCGCTTACTTCTCCTAACTTCTGAGTCAAAATTGAAATAGTTAAAAAAAACTGTAATTAAAATCGTCAAAATGAAATACAACCGTTTTTATATCAAATGGTGACGTGTTTCAACTTCATTTAAGATACACTTTTAAACTTTTACATCACGTACAGGATTTTATTACAATACAATTTCATTCAGGTATGATTTTTTTCCTGTTCCAGTTAAAGGCCTTTATCAAACAGAATTAAACAGCTTACATGTAATGCAGCAAGTTCGTATTCAAACCACATAAGGATATTCTGCTTTAGCAAGTTGGGGGGGGGGTCACTATTCCGCAATAGAAATATCACCTGCAAACCCGTTGACGTGTTGTGCTCCTGACAACAATCAAGTACTATACACATGATACTTGTATTTAATTTTTTTATCCACCGACAGTTCAGAGGGGGGGTGGCTAGAAAAAAACACTCGTGTTGAATATTATCTGCCAATAAAGAGAATGTAATCACCTTTTGAATTTGTTTGGTTATTTTACCACATAGCGATATTTCTATTTTTCACATTTTTTTTTCGTTTTCTTTTTTTGGGGAGGAGGTGTCGCTATTACGCAATATTAATTGCAAACCCTATTGTATTTTCTTGTTTTGGCAGGAACAGCCTGCCCCTTTACATAATATGTATATCACATGACATCACAAGGTTTTTAATAAAAAAACGTAGATATCAAGTTTATTGAATATCAAAAAACTTTCCTCAAGGGCGCTCAAAATAGAAAGATTGGAAAACCAAATGATTTAAAGTTTTGTGAGTAATAAATTCAAAGGGCCTAAACCGGATATCCACCATCGGCTTTGGTCACCTATGCCTCAGGGGGAGAGACCTTAGTTTTAATAATAACTATATCATTTAGGAACTGTAGATTTCA
>MJUT01064805.1:282426-299324 GCA_002080005.1 Gigantidas platifrons
CAGTTTCCCTCTTTCTGATACACAAAGTCTAGAACATGAATATATTGTAGGTATGATACAGCTTCCCTCTTTGTGGTACACACATTCTAGAACATTAATATATTGTAGGTATGATACAGCTTCGTTCTTTCTGATACACAAAGTCTAGAACATAAATATATTGTAGATATGACACAGCTTCCCTCTTTCTGATACACAAAATTAGATCATAAACATTTGGTAGGTATGATACACTTTCCCTCTTTCTGATACGCAAAGTCTAAAGTATAAACATATTGTAGGTATGATACTGTTCCCTCTTTATGATACACACATTCTAGAACATAAATATAGTGTAGGTATGATACAGCTTCCATTGTAGGTATGATGCAGTTTCTATCTTTATGATACACAACATCTAGATCATAAATAAAGTGTAGGAATAATACAGTTTCATTCTTTCAGATACACATATTCTAGAACTTAAATATATTGTAGGAATGATACAGTTTCCCTCTTTCTGATACACAAAGTCTAGAACATAAATATATTGTAGGAATGATACAGTTTCCCTCTTTCTGATACACAAAGTTTAGAACATAAATATATTGTAGGTATGATACAGCTTCCCTCTTTCTGATACACAAAGTCTAGAACATAAACATATTGTAGGTATGATGCAGTTTCCCTCTTTCTGATACACCAAGCCTAGAATATAAACATATTGTAGGAATGACACAGTTTCCCTCTTTCTGATACAGAAATTCTTGAACATACATATATTGCAGGTATGATACAGCTTCCCTCTTTGTGGTACACACATTCTAGAACATAAATATATTGTAGGTATGATACAGCGTCGTTCTTTCTGGTACACAAAGTCTAGGACATACACATATTGTAGGTATTATACAGTTTCCCTCTTTCTGATACACAAACGTCTAGAACATAAACATACTGTAAGTATTATACAGTTTCCCTCTTTCTGATACACAAACGTCTAGAACATAAACATACTCTATGTATGATACAGTTTCCCTCTTTCTGATACACAAAATCTAAACATAATGGATGACAATTTCTATCTATCTATGATTTGCTTTGGTAATGATGTTGATAAATTTTTGTTGATAGTGCCTTATTCGTTATGCCCATATGAATCTAAATTATACGATTTTTGTCGATTTATTTTCTTTATTAAAAAAATATTGAGCATCAAGCCCTTGTAGCGTTTTTTTTTTGTGTTGACCAGTATACAATCATACTATTCTGTTAGCGATGACATGTCAACCAGAGCTGCCATCATTACAAATACCCCGAATGGTCTTCCATTACTTTGTAGATAATATATGATCAGGTGCTATTAACCCGCAACATTTTTAATTTGTCGGTCAAGCTGAGATCGAAGGGAAAAAATCAGATTTTATCGAAAAATGAAGTTTTATAAGAGAGTACATACTATTATGTATCAATGATTTATCTTTTCAGTTAAGTCATTTAATTACTATATTCACAACGGCAAAAGCCATACCATAACAAAGTTGCCATAACTAGTAACTACATGAATATTCCATAATGCTCATTTGTGGACGAACATAAACATAATTCAAAATTAAACACATTTATTATACATATAACTTGTTATTTACATTACAACAAATGACTAGTATATACACAAGTGGCTTTATTTTGGCTACAGAGTATATTTTTTGTTGAGGCCCAGGGAGACTACTGATTACCTTTCTTTGCAATTGGCTATCAGCTGACCTATGTTGACATAGTGTCCTAGAAACCCTGGTAGTTAAGCACCACAACCGACCATGGGGAGAGACAGGGAAAAAACTCGTATTACCAATGCTCCAGTTTACAATGTCCCACCTGTTGGCCGGTGTAGGCATCCCCTCTTGAGAATGAGGTGGAGGAGGTCCCAGAGTTACCTGGCTGTAGACCCCACAATTACAACCACAAGTACCCACATTTTCAAAACCTGCAAATTTTAGAACTTGTCAGGCCCAGAGCAAGGGCCGAGTAAGCAATTTCCCAAATCACTACCAGTCTCCCTGGACCGCCCCCTAAAAGGCTTTAGAGCTGACTCTGTGCCTGGAAATCAATTAAAGAATACAAATTAAAATTATTAGCTGTCAGATATTTCAAGTTTATATGTATCGGAAATAAACTAATGTCCTTCACTTGTTAGAAATTAGAGAGCTGAATTTCTGTTGCAATGAACGAATTGATTAATTAACACTGTCCAACTTTGTAACATATGAATAAATGTCATTGTCCTTTTGGCGTCCATCATTTACAAATAAAGGGATAAGTTTGCTAGCATGTCCAATTGAGATCTGCAGTTCTGGAAACTGTTCGCCAATGTTTAACACCACCACGACTCCCGGCACCTTCCTATTGTCTGAAAAATAAAGTAAAAAACAACAGCAGATGTTCTTTTAGTAAGTGGAGAGGTGGGTGGGTTTCTCTTTTTTAACTGCAGATGATCCGGATTTCTCGCGATTGAAATTTTTATGATGCTGTTCGTTTCTCGAAAATTTTACGACAAAGTGACTTCCGTTATTTCAAATTTGAAAAAACAGTATCACTAGCGCCACCTACATGTTTTGTTTAACGCCCTCTATCGATGTTTATGTCAGAATAAAATGTAAAGAACCAGAACAAACCACAACTGTTCGATTGAATTAAATCGGATTATCGAAAATATAAAATACTGATAATCTCTATTATATCTACAATTCTTGATCTAGTTAAACTGTTGTTTTTTAAAATTTTAAAAGAATGATAACGCTACCATTTATAGAATTCAAAATAATCTCTAAAAACCAAATGTTGGCAATTAGGATTTTTGCACTGTAATGCACAATTGGTAGTTTTATTTAATCATAAATTTACATACATTTATTATTTTTCTAAGTACTATATTTTATACATGTATTTGTTCAAATTAATGAGCACGCAAGGGGAGATAATCGAATGTCGTCATCTTACCAGTGTTTATCGAATACATGTTAAACTCTCTTATATTTCCTGAAGTGGAAGTGTGTACAGGGCAGTTAAATGGTCCGTCATTTGAGTGGTACGAACATGTGAATAATACAAAGGTAAAGAAATTTACTTATTATAAACATCACTTATTGATGATAAATGTTATTTTTGTAAAATTTTTCAAGAATTTGAATTTTCACAACATTGTAGGAAATGGTAAAAGTGAAACAAATGTTTTGTTTAAAAATGCAAAGCATAATAATTAGTTTATTTCTATCTTATATTTACTTAAGACAGTGTATTTTTAATTGTATATAATAAAATCTAAAAACAAGAAGAGAAAATACAAAAAACCTTTATCAATATTTTGTCCTAGATATAAGACATACTACTTACGACACAATATTTAGAATGTTACTGGGTGGGTTTTCCAATAATAACTTTAAAAACTAAATTAAAGTGTGAAATGTCCCCCCCCCCTTAATAATGTCATTAAAAGCCGATATGTATTACCATTAATTACATTTTGTATTAAAGAATACAATAGAACTACTTTTCTACAATGGTGAAATGTCTTACAGAGCTGGCTGTTACATGATTTCTTTGTGTTTAGCTTCAGTACCAAATGTAAGGATAAATAACAAAACTGAAATATACAATACCACCCCTACCCCCTCCCCACAGGCCCAGGGTACATGTGCTAAGTCAGGAAAGTGAACGGTGGTGTATATGTGTGTTAGGGATATCGAAGTTGAGTATTTCTACAATTTTTCTATTGAATTATAGACCTGTTCCAACAATGTCATATTTCTTTGATTTTCATTTTACTATAGGTTGTGAAAAAACAATTATGATGATGTACCGCTTACTTCTCCTAACATCCGGGTTAAAATTTAATTAATTAAAAAATAATGGTTGTGACCCGTCTTCCGTGATTAAAATCGTCAAAATGAAATACAACTGTTTTCATATCAATTGGTGACGTGTTTCAACTTCATTTAAAATACACTTTTAATTTCTTTCAAGGTACACAATTTTATTTTAATACAATTTCATTCAGGTATCAATGTTGTCCTGTTCCAGTTAAATGCCTTTATCAAACTGAATTAAACAACGCTTACATGTAATGCATCAAGTTCGTATTTAAACCAGATAAGGATATTTCTGTTTGGGGGCGGCGGGGGGTCACTATTGCACAAGAGAAATATCATTTGCAAACCCCGTTGACGAGCTTTGCAACTGACAACAATCAAGTACGATACACATGAAATCTGTATTTAAACTTTTTATCGATCGACAATTCAGACGCGGGTGTGGCTAGAAAAACCACTCGTGTTGAATATTATCTCTCAATAAAAAGAATTTAATCACCTTTTCAATTTGTTTGGTTATTTTACCACATAGCGATGTTTCTGTGCTTCATACTTTTTTTTCGCTTTCTTATTTTGGGGGAGGGGGTGTCGCCATTACGAAATTTTAATTGCAAACCCCTATTGTATTTTCTTGTTTTCACAGGAACGGCGTATCCCTTTTCATGTTATGTATCTGACGTGACTTCACAAAGTTTTTAAGCAAAAAATGTAGATATCAAGTTTATTGAATAACGAATAACTTTCCTCAAGTGCGCTCAAAATCGAAAGATTGGAAAACCAAATGATTTAAAGCTTTGGGAGCAATAAATTCAAAGGGCCTAAACCGGATAGCCACCATCGGCTTAGGTCACCCATGCCTCAGGGGCGGTACCTTAATTTTAATAATAATTATATCATTTATATATATAATAAATCATGCCCGTGCCGAAACACTGTCTACTGGGCTGATGATACCCTCGAGGACATATAGTCCACCAGCAGATGTATCGATCTAGTGATATAAACACTGTCTACTGGGCTGATGATACCCTCGAGGACATATAGTCCCCCAGCAGAGGTATCGATCTAGTGATAGAAACACTGTCTACTGGGTGGATGATACACTCGAGGACATATAGTCCACCAGCAGAGGTATCGATCCAGTGATAGTAATGAAAACGTAGATATCAAATGTAATGCACACAACGCGTTTATCGACTAATCTTCATCAGGTACGCTCAAAATCGAAAGATTGAAAAGCCACATAACTTTAATGTTTTTTGGAGCAATAAAACCAAAGGGTTTAAACAGAATAGCCATAATCGGTTATAGTCAAATATGCCAGATGGAGGAGAACCTCAGTTTTACTAATAATTACATTATTTAGGAACAGTAAATGTCAGTATTAACTATATCTAATAAAATATGGCAGTGCCGAAGCACTGAATACAGGGCGGATGATACCGCCTGGGACTAATAGTCCACCAGCAGAGGTATCGACCAATGTTAGTTATGAAAACGTAGATATCAAATTTAGTGCGCACGACGCGTTTCTGGAATAACCGTCATCAGGTACGCTCAAAATCGAAAGAGGGTAAGGTTAAATAATTTAACGTTTTTGGAATAATAAAACAAAAGGGCTTAAACAGGAGGACTAAAATCGGCGATGATCAAATATGTCTCACGGAGTGGAACCTTAGTTTTATTAATCATTGCATTATTTAGGAACTGTAAATGTCAGTATTAAATATATCTAATAAAATATGCCAAGTGACGAAGCACAGACTACTGGGCGGATGATACCGTCAGGGTCTAATAGTCCATCAGCAGAAGTTTCGACCCAGTGATAGCAATGAAAACGTAGATATCAAATTTAGTGCGCACGATGCGTTTCTGGAATAACCTTCATCAGGTACGCTCAAAACAAAAAGAAAGAGTGGAAAGCTAAATAATCTAAAAGTTTGGGAGCAATAAAACCAAAGAGCCTAAACATGATAGCCAAAATTGGCTAAGGTCACATATGAATGAGGGAGAAGAATCTTAGTTTTATTAATCATTACATTATTTAGTAAATATAGATTACAGTAATAAATATATCTAATAAACCACGTCAGTATCGAACCACTGACTACTGGGCGGATGATACCCGCAGGGACTAATAGTCCAACAGCAGAGGTATCGACCCAGTGATAGTAATGAAAACGTAGATATCAAATTTAATGTACACGACGCGTTTATGGAATAACCTTCATCAGGTACGCTCAAAGTCTACAGATTGCAAAGCTAAATAATTTAAAGTTTGGGAGCAATACAATCAAAGGGCCTAAACATGAGAGCCAAAATTGGCTAAGGTCACATATCCATGAGGGGGAAGAATCTTAGTTTTATTAATCATTACATTATTTAGAACTGTAAATTACAGTAATAAATATATCTATTAAAACATACCAGTGCCGAAGCACTTTCTATTCGGGGGATGAGAGCCTCGGGGATAAATGTCCACCAGCTGTGGTATCGACCCAGTGATAGTAATGAAACATAGATATCAAATTTAGTGCGCAAGACGTGTTTCTGGAATAATCAGGTACTGTAGAGGTCGAAAGATTAGAAGGCCAAATAATTTTTTTGAGCAATAAAACCAAAGGGCCTAAACAAGATAGCCACCATCGGCTAAGGTCACCTATACCTGAGAGAGGGGAACCTTAGTCTTATTAATCATTACATTATTTACATACGATATTATTATTTCAAATTATAATCAGACTATTAAAGAGCTGCCATCTTGTCAAATAACCCGAATGGTCTTCCATTACTTTGTGGATAATATATGCTCAGGTGTGTTTAACGAGGCGATTACCGCCATATTTGAAATTTGTCGGTCAAAATGAGATCGAAAAAAAAAGTTTATAGATATATATAGAGTACATGATATTATATAACAACGATTTATCTTTACATTTATGTCAATTATATCTGCTATTATTGATCTATTTAAAAATCATCTTTAAAACCCAAATAAACGCCATTAGATTTTTTTTGCACTATAATGCACAATTAATATTCTTTTTTAAATAGGATTGTATATAGACTTATACTATTTCTAAATACTACAGAATATACATAATTTTTTTCAGAATAATGAACATAAAAGGAATTAATAGTCCTTGAAGAACAAGTGTCGTCATCTTATCAGTGTCTATCGAGTACATGTTAAGCTCCCCTATTTCATGACATGTGTGGAAGTTTGTACACGGCAGTCAACTGGTCAGTGGTACGAACATGTTTTCACGGTGAATAACACAAAGGTAAAGAAATTTACTTATTATAAACATTATTTTTTATGATAAATTTTATTTTTGTGAACTTTTACAAGATTTTTCATTTTCACAACATTGTAGGTAAAGGAAAACAAAAGTGGAAAAAATCAAATAGTGTTTTTAAACTGTAAAATATAATAATTAGTTCATTACCATCTTACGTAGGACAGCGCATTTTTATTTTATGTAATAAAATCTTAAAACAAGAAGAGAAAATACAAATATGTTGTCCAAGATACAAGACATACTATTTACGGTACAATAATCAGAATGTTGCTGGGTGGGTATTCCAAAAATGAATTAAAAAAAAGGGAGGTTAAAGCCTCCCCCTCCCCCCACCTTAATAATAAATGTATTATGTCATTAAAAACCTATATGTTTTATCATTTATCACATTTTCTCAAATTAAGTCATGTCTGAACTCTTTGTATAAATGAATACAATAGAAATAAGTTTCTACAATGGTTAAATTACTTACAGACCTGGCTATTACGTGATTTCTTGGTGTTTAGTTTCAATACCAAATGTAAGGATAAATAACAAAGTAGAAATATAAAATATCACCCCTTCCTCCTCCCCACGAAACACGATTCTTCATATAATCTGTATTCATATTCATCTCCTTTAATGCAATCTCTGTTTGGCGAAATTATATGCTCCGACATGAATGTACGACGAGTGGAAAGTACGAAAAGAAGCAGCTTATCCACCCTAAATACTTTTTCATTGATCCATTTGTTTTCATTCCCATTGCTTGCTAAAGATCTTGTTGTTTTCGCCTTTTGTCAAGTATTGTTGAAGGCACAATTGGTACCCATAACAATGCCAACTGACTGTTCATCTACCTATGCAAATGCTAATTCTTCAACTAAGAGCCTTGGTAAGATAGTAAAATTTATTTCACGAAAATTAACGGACTACTATATCCAAATGGGGAGAAAAATAGGTCAATGCATATGTCGTTGTCCATCAGTAGCTGAAAAAAATGGGAAATGGGTCTGTCGCTATCTGCCAATACACGAACAAAATCGGTAAATGGGTCTATCGTTGGAGTCTATAGTCGAGATAACCAGGTCAATGGATCTGTCGTTGTCCGCCAAAAGGCGAAGCAAATAGGTTAATGGATCTGTCGTTGTCAGTTAATAGATGAGATAAATAAGTCAATGGGTGTGTCGTTGTCCGTAAATCGAAAAAATAAATAGGTCAATGATTCTGGTATTGTCTGTTTATAGACACAATTTCTTCCGTACAATAACTTTGTATTTTAAAAAAATCCACTACAGGACACTGGCATAAAACCCTACGTAAGCATGAATAAATTGTATTATCTATAGCCCTCTATATATATGAATATACTAGTTTAAGTACTTGTGCGTGCTAAGTCAGGAAAAAGAGTGGTCGTGTATATGTGTGTTAGGGATTTCGAATCTGCCTCTTTCTACAATTTTTCTATTGAATTTTGGAACTGTTCCGACAATGTGATATTTCTTTGATTTTCATTTGATTGTAGGTTGTGAAAAAACATTTACGTTGATGCACCGCTTACTTCTCCTAACTTCTGAGTCAAAATTGAAATAGTTAAAAAAAACTATGGTTGTAACCCGTCTTCTGTAATTAAAATCGTCAAAATGAAATACAACCGTTTTTATATCAAATGGTGACGTGTTTCAACTTCACTTAAAATACACTTTTAAACTTTTACATCACGTACACGATTCTATTACAATGCAATTTCCTTCAGGTATGCATTTTTTCCTGTTCCAGTTAAAGGCCTTTATCAAACAGAATTAAACAGCTTACATGTAATGCACAAGTTCGTATTCAAACCACATAAGGATATTCTGCTTTAGCAAGTTGGGGGGGGTCACTATTCCGCAAGAGAAATATCACTTGCAAACCCCGTTGACGTGTTGTGCTCAACAATCAAGTACTATACACATGATACTTGTATTTAAATTTTTTATCGACCGACAGTTCAGAGGGGGTGTGGCTAGAAAAAAAAAACACTCGTGTTGAATAGTATCTGTCAATAAAGAGAATGTAATCACCTTTTGAATTTGTTTGGTTATTTTACCACATAGCGATATTTCTGTTTTTCACATTTTTTTTTTCGTTTTCTTTTTTTGGGGAGAGGATGTCGCTATTACGCAATATTAATTGCAAATCCCTATTGTATTTTTTTGTTTTGGCAGGAACAGCCTGCCCCTTTACATAATATGTATCTCACATGACATCACAAGGTTTTTAATAAAAAACGTAGATATCAAGTTTATTGAATATCAAATAACTTTCCTCAAGGGCGTTCAAAATAGAAAGATTGGAAAACCAAATGATTTAAAGTTTTGTGAGTAATAAATTCAAAGGGCCTAAACCGGATAGCCACCATCGGTTTTGGTCACCTATGCCTCACGGGGAACCTTAGTTTTAATAATAATTATATCATTTAGGAACTACAGATTTCAGTCACCAATATATCTAATAAACCATGACAGTGCCGAAGCACTGTCTACGGATGATACCCTCGGAGACATTTGTCCACCAGCAGAGGTATCGACCCAGTGATAGTAGTAAAAACGTATCAAATTTAATGCACACGACGCGTTTATCGACTAAACTTCATCAGGTACACTCAAAATCGATAGATTACAAAGCCACATAACTTAAAGTTTCTTCCAGCAATAAAACCACAGGGTTTACACAGAATATCCATAATCGGCTATGGTCAACTATGCCTGATGAAGGAGAACCACAGTTTTACTAATAATTGCATTATTTAGGAACAGTAAATGTCAGTATTAAATATATCTAATAAAATATGCCTGTGCCGAAGCACTGAATACAGGGTTGATGATACCGTTTGGGATTAATAGTCCACCAGCAAGAGGTATCGACCCAGTGATAGTGATGAAAACGTAGATATCAAATTTAGTGCGCACGACGCGTTTCTGGATTAACCTTCACCAGGTAGGCTCAAATTCGAAAGATTACAAAGCTAAATAATTTAACGTTTTTGAAACAATAAAACCAAAGGGCTTAAACAGGAGGACTAAAATCGGCGATGATCAACTATGTCTGAAGGATTGAAACCTTAGTTTTATTAATCATTACATTATTTAGCAACTGAAAATGTCAGTAATAAATATATCTATTACAACATGCCATTGACGAAGCACAGACTACTGGGCGCATGATACCGTCTGGGTCTAATAGTCCATCAGCATAGGTTTCGACCCAGTGATAGTAATAAAAACGTAGATATCAAATTTAGTCCGCATGACACGTTTCTGGAGTAACCTTCATCATGTATGCTCAAAATCGAAAGAGTGGAAGGCTAAATAATTTAAAGTTTTGGGAGCAAAAAACCAAAAGCCCTAAACATGATAGCCAAAAAAACATTTTTGTAATTTTTAAATGTGAAACCAAATGACCCCTATTTGCTAAAACTTGAATCTTTGAACACAGTGATCATTAACGTCAAAATATAATTTAAGGTTTATTGTCCTAAATATAATAAGATAAGATTTGTCTTATTAGATTCCATTCAAGCGTTACTACCAAACAAATAACAATGTTGACTATAATACTATGATATTACTACGTGATGATTGCCGTATTGGCCTAGTTATTGGTCTGAAAGTATCTGTATTAGTCTGATATGATTTATTTATTAATTAACCATAAACTATTGTATTATGTGTTTTTATCCTTCTGATTTAGAGAGTCCAACATTTTAATAAATTCACAACAGTAACGGGTTTGAATTGTTATTGCATAGATACTAATTTGTAAATGACTTTCTGATTTCATGACATTTTTTCTTGGGTAGAAACTAATTGCTTATCTTCCTTTGCTCCCTTTTCATTTTATCTCATCAGACGACAGTGACATAAGGTCTCTATTTTATCGTTGATACGCTAGTAAAATCTAGAGAGTATCGGGAACACCCATACTGGCCGGAAAAAAACGTATTATTCGAGTTGTACTATCTGTATCACAAAGACAGTCCTCATCTTATTTATGTAAATATAACAGTAGTTATTTAATAAAGATTTATTATTACATTGAAATAATAACTGGGGGAAATATACTCCAAATGTCGTTACATTTTGAATGTTACTAAACAAAAATGGAGAGTTCAGAATTTATTAATTAAAATCGTTTTTTTTTTGTCGTAAATTTTCGTTCTTATACGGCGATCACTGTCAATGTCCATGTTAAGGTCAAAGTATAAAGCAGACCTAGTTGTATATGTGATATCCTTTATAACCAATCAACAAACTTGAACATGAAGGTGAAATCGTAGGATCGCGTTTGCTTCTCTTGATTTGTCTTAATTACTGCCTCATAATGGTACAAGTGCGGTTAATCGTAGTCATCTTAACTTGATACGTATTCTAAGCATGTTGTCTCTGTATACTTTGTTAGTAATCTGTGCAATTTCTTTATTACTTCATCTCCTTCTATTATATTTAGGAGATAACTATATTGTACTTTGAAAATTTCACGGTATCAATTGGAGATTTGATGGTGGCAATTGAGTTTACTCTGGTATAGATGTGGATTGCCACAATATTGACAAGATGACGTATGCGGTAATCAGCTAAAATTCTAAAAATATCTTGTGCTATTTCAACCGTTGATACCGTAAAACTTACAACATTAAATTCACAATTGATGCCGTGAAATTTTCAAATACAATACAGTTATCAAAATTATAATGTAATCACGTGTATTGCAACATTGTTGACAAGATGACGTAAGCGATAATATAAAGATATCTCGCGATATTTCAACCGTGGAATTGATACTGTTAAAATTAATTACAGCATTGTCCAATCACAAACCAAGAATATTAAAGAACGATATTAGCATTAAGGTTTTCACGTCCATGTCTATATAATTGTTTGATAACATCAGTTTGTATCTGTCTCCCTCTCTGCTTTTATTATTCAAATGCACACGGGGATCACTTCTAGTATTAAGGTATATACAGACATATTAGATTATTACAGTCTTCAAATATATGAATGGGTCGTAAATTTTCCACCTCAAAATGTCAGTTGCTAGTGGTTGTTAAGCTACGTTATTTCAGATGAGATGATATGAGATGCATTTTAGCAGACCAGATATCATACTTCTACCAGATCTGGCATATTTTTAATTGTCAAGACAATTTTTAAATTCTTATTCTAATGATGAGCTACTCTATATGAATGGAGGGTTCTTGCAGTATCCAACAGAGCCACCACACCCAACTGTACATTTATCCCCATTTTCTTAATAGACGTACAGTGGGAACGGACGTGTATGCTGCTTTTTACCATAATACTGCATGGGTATGGAAACGGACATGCAGAGAAAAAGAAATAGATGAAATAATAAAGAATTTTATTTACAATAAACATGTAAACAAATATTAAAAAGGGTGGTCCATGTTATAAGTGCCTGTGATAAAACACAGACAAACAATCCTAACTTTTTTATATTCTCATGCATCTTTAGCTACACTATTGTCGATGTTTGATAAACATAAGAAATGAATATTAACACGTAATTTCCTAAGATGTAAATATTGTTGAACGGTTTATCGTAACACAATGTAAATGTCCTTACTATAAATGTCGGGTAATGTTATTTATATATTTTCAACAATGGATACGTGATTGTGGTATAGGTAAAATATACTAGATAAGTGTTTCTAAATTAAAAATAAGAATATTATGTAGATAACCAAAGTAAATTATTTTATTACTGATCAGTAAGATTTAATGGTCTGCACATATTGTCAATTATTCTAAATAACAACATTGAGGATCTATAAACAAAATGTTGTTTTTTCTTTCAAGCATATTTATACTATGGTACACAAAATCTAGAACATAAATATGCTCTAGGTATGACAGTTTCTCTCTTCTGATACATAATATCTAGAACATACTCAAATTATATATCAGGCAAGGCCGCATTATAAACATATACACCATCCATTAAAAATATCCTTATGGTTTGATATTGTGCCGACAGTGTAGTGTTTGTGGTTTTTCATTTAATGTTTATTACGTAAGAATGCGGGATTGTTGTTTAATGCCAAATTAAACAAAAATGTTAATTTATATCACAGGGACAACATGTTACATTCCATGGAATGATAATAATGTCTAGGTTGTATTAGACCAACATGCTGAGCTGGATTGGAATGTTACTAGTACACTGTAACAACAGTCCACGAGTAGATCACGACAACATTATATTGATTCCTAGCCAACCATTTGTTATTCTTTGTCCTTGGTTGCGTACTTATCATAGAAGCAACATATATTAAACAATAATGAAAACAATTTCAACAGTGATATTAAATAACAGTTTCAAATCATCTCTGGCTAAATTCTAGATCAATAATATATTTGTAGGTCGGAACTACATAATTGCTGCAACACCACGATGCCACACAAACGACGAAGATGATGACAAAAAAAGTGTATCCTACCAAGAAAGTGTTGTTTGTTGACATCTATGGTGTCAAATTCTTGCCTTATCGGGGCAGACGAAAACATTTTTCAAGTATCCAACAAATTCTTGGGAGCAGGAAAGAGCGACACAATGATTTATTTGGAATGGCTATCTTCCAGTTTGATCGGGAATACACAGCTTGCCTAGAAAGAAGGAAACAGAATGAACCACAGATCTTGAACATTTTATTCCCAATCAAAACGGGCAACAGATACTTAGAATATTTGGAGAATACGCAATCTCAACATACAGGTAAATAACATTGCATTATTTAAAATCTACAATTAGAAATAAATTAATGAAATCAATGGTTGCCAATAGTGGATCAGGAACTGCCAAATCCTCTAGAAAACCTGAGTTCACCCGAGTTCATCCCCGGGTTTTAGTTGGTTTCGTGTGACACGATTTTTAGGTTTATGTGTAAGGTTTTGTAGAACGTTGTCTGTCATTCGTGGACTTATGGATTCTGATTACACCTTTGGTATCGTCGAACTCTTCTTATATAGGACTTGTTTCTTGCTATGATAGATTAGTAACAAGAATGTTGGTACTTATTTGAATATTGAAAAAAATATGCTTGAAAAAAATCGTCACCAAACATATTTATAAGAAAAGTCTTAAGATACCAAAAAGGTAATCATATACCGTAATTCGAAGAATGACAGACAACATAAACGCCAAAAGAAAACGTACTAAAGAACTGGGGTCTGTTGTTCAACTTGTCGTTAACCCTAACGCTGCGTTAAATTTTTCTTAATCATGTGATTAAATTTAATCATTGCGTTAGTTGTTGTTCAACTTGTCGTTAGATTTAATCATTCACTAATCTGTCGTTATAACTAATCGTCCTACAAGGGCTGTGTTAAATTTTAATCATTCGATTAAATATGGCCGCCAATGCAGCATTTAATATGCCAAGAGTGAGACACAGTAGACATTTTAGAGGAACAGACCCTCTGACCATTGACTACAGTGATGAGCAGCTGAGGCAGCGGTTTCGCTTTGGTAGAGAAACTATTGATTACCTGGCGAATGAACTGAGAGGTAGTTTGGAAAGACCCACAGCCAAGAGGACAGCCCTGAGTGTTGAGCAACAGATTATGATTGCCCAGCTGCAGGTGGTTGGTGATACTCTCGGTTTCGACAAATCAACGGTTTCTCGGGTGGTGGATTCAGTTACAGATGTTCTGGTGGCTAGGAAAGACCAACACATAAAGTGGCCAATGGAAATTCAGCAATTAAATACTATAAAGGAAGGGTTTTATAAGAAGGCACACTTTCCAAGTGTTATTGGTTGTGTTGATGGTACTCATATGCGAATCCAGGCACCGACAGAAGATGAACCCAGCTATGTGAACAGAAAAGGGTATCACAGCATCAACGTGCAGGGTATTTGTGATGATAATGGTATGTATATTGTAACTAATTATTCCATGTAGCGAAATATAAACTGATTCTTTTCACTCTTCTGTTTTGATTTCCGCTAATATTATAAACATCCGGTTACAACTTACATCCCATAATATAAGTAGGCGGAGTAAAAAATCATAACAGAAATGTAAAGTCATGATCGAGGTCGATCAACACATTTTTTAAGTTTTATAGAAAGTACGACTACATATCTAATCATTCATGAATTTTAATGATCATTTACTCTTTAAAATAACACTGCATCATACCTTACAGATTTATATTTAAATGCCGTATTTAAATCCGGAATAATAACATAGAAATTACATTTTTTAAATGACACTCCACTTCCGTTGTTTACATCTGATGGAGCCAAACGTGAAAGGGTTGACAGTGATCCGTGCAGTTTACATTTACATCTACCACAGAATATTAGCATTCAGAGTGCACATTAATGGTGAAAATCATTCAAATTTGACAGTAAATACTTCAAACAGCTGTCGATAGTATGTACTGATTTTTGGTGGCAATGTCGAACTAGACCGAGGTCCTAAACCCAGGACCGATGTCTAAATATTCGTGTCAATTTTTGATAAACCAGTTCGATGGAATCAAAAAGGCATTTAAGGCATCACATGTGATAACTGCAATTTATTTAAAGTACCAATATTCATCACTGGCCTGCATGTGAAGCTCGCAATACACCAAACCACACCTCAATATTCTATACAATCTGGGGCTATTATACTGACAGTATGATAGTCCCAGATACAATCAATTATATCAGATGATAACGAATTTTGCCTGTTGTATGAAACTAATTGTACTATAATGAAAACTCTCACTACACCAGCTTTAATGATAGTTTATCAACCATCAATAGTCCACTTGCTTTATGATCTCCAAGGCAAAATGGGAACAATAGAAACAACAAACTAAACAAAATATCATTTTTTTCAACGACCACTATTTAAATTGTCCAGTCATAGTATGTTATTGCACGGTCCTCATCATTACTTAGTCAAACTGATGATACAATGTAGATCACATCTGATTTCATAAGGAAACGAATCGACCATTTAAATGTTAGTCTGGTCGATCCATACAAAATCCCCCTACCTTTAATTTGTTGGTCTTTAATGTATTTGTTTATTTGTATTGTAAATATATAATTTATTCATACATAAAAATGTATGTAACCAATGATCCTAACTAAGGTAAATCCACAATATGACTTCTAAAATAAAACACTTTTTTTTTTAATTGGAGCTAAGATAAATTCCAGGGCATGCTTTTAAATATATATGATTGATTGATTGATTGGTGTTTAACATCCAGCAGGCAATTTTTCAGCTATATTCAGGACAATTAAATATATAGAGAAAAAATAGTCATTTAATGTGTTATACATATATTTCTAGGCTTGTTTACCAATATAAGTGCCCGATGGCCAGGGTCAACCCATGATTCACATGTATTTAGGACATCTGCCATTGGTATTCACCTACAAAACAGGTACAGGGGAATAGATCAAGGTGTTCTTCTGTGTGACAGTGGGTATCCATGCAGGCCATTCCTTCTTACACCATACAGACAACCAGTGGAGATTAAGGAACAACACTTCAACAGCAGCCATGTATCAACCAGATCCACAATAGAGAGAACATTTGGAATTTGGAAGAAAAGATGCACTCAGAGGTATTATGACAAGCAATATTTATTTATGAGTCAATTCAGAAAATGAAGCAATTTTGAAATCTGCACAAGTTTATTTTTATCTAAATTAGGGAACGACCATTTAACTTGAAGGGGGGGGGGGGGTTATGGTTTTTTC
>MJUT01064805.1:303948-323564 GCA_002080005.1 Gigantidas platifrons
ATTTCATCGGCAAACTCAATGGCGTGAGTTTTAATTAGCATGATACGATCACCTTTTGACAGCACTTTTGGATGCCGTAATATTTTCACAAATATAGTATGCATTTCAGTTCTTCTGAGTGTGCCATATGTCAGGTACCAATAGCGATAAAGGCAACAGATAAGTGGATCCATATACTAACTAGGTCAGCATGGAAACCCATTATAGCTGATTCCGATTGCACTGGTAAGTGCTACATTGCACTTCTAAATTGGCCGCGTTTTGCCGAATGCAGATAAGCCCGAACACACTTCGAGATTACGGCCAAGAGGTTGTGACTTACGAGATCTGTTATGGATATTAAATTGATCATGTGGGAAAGTAATAATCTCCCTCTGGTTTTCAATGGTCAATAGAAGTGTCCCGGACATCCAAGGGGCCACGATGCTTTACTTGTACAATATCCTGAGTCCAGTGAATGTACTTTCAACAATATAAAGCATTGAAGAGGACCGTCATGTATACAGGTTCATTTGAGGTACATACAAGACAAAATTTATATTTCAAATATTCAGCTGTTTAAATATTTTTTCCATTCATTTTCCTATAAAACCATAGATTAAGCAAAGCCCCACATGGTGGTGGTAATATTTTCCAAATTTATCAAAGGGGCATCATTTGGGTATTTTCTCATACAGTCCTATATTCTGAAATTTATCCGGGGGTGGCTGGCAGTCATCTTGGATATACGATCCACATAAAAATACTAACTTATTTTCATTGATGATACACGTCATGTGTACAAATATGAACTGAATGTCTATCTCTGCTAAGCTTGTTTCTATTTGGATTAGTAGTATTGCAGACGATTGAGTATAAGGTAAGCCAAACAGCCACGCTATATTACAAGCATGTGTAAATCACTGCACACAATAATGTGTTGGACATATTCTTACTTTGTCTGGCATTATCCTCGCCAGTTTTATTGGGGTTCGTGTTACTCGATCATTAGTTTTATATGTATGTTTTGTAGATCTTTGCTTGTCCTTTTGTACTTTTCATTTGGCCATTGTGTTGTCCGTTCTTCTTCGATATACGGATTCTGATTGCCCCTTTGGTATCTTCAAATTCTTCTTAAGCAAGTGTGTATTAAAAGCACGTGTTGACAGAGTAAATTACTGCACACTATGATGTGTTGGACATATTCTTATTTTGTCTGGCATAATCCTCGCCGGAATCAATAAGAGTTGTCTTTCTTTGGTAGATCGGAAATTCTATAAATAAAGGACGAAAACAATTCGGGTCACGTTGGAAACAACTATGTTTGTCTATAAGTGGTACATGTTGTCCTGGTCCGATTTGACTGTGATTCTAGTTGTAATGTATTCATTCTTTACAAAGATGTTTTATATAAATTGATAGTGATATATGGATAGTAAACAGAAGAAAAAAAACAAGCTTCAGATTCTGCCTGTGATAAATCCAACGCAACATTACAACGGAGTACTAGATTTCGAGTAAGGAAGCAAAAAGACAGCAACTTTTATTAAAACGGAGCTTCACAATTTTCTGAATGAAGTCGAAATGTTATGGACGTCGGTATTAGCAAGAGGTAAACTCCCAGTGGCGAATAATATTAATGATTTTATTTTTTGTGTTTTATGCCACTTTCAGCAATATTTCAGCTATTTCATGGAGACGCGAATAATATTAAGCAACACTAACTTGCACAGATCCTGAAAGGCATGTGATCTCATGGTGGACCTTTGTTTGTCCTTTTAGTACATTCCATATCAATGTATAATGAAAGGACGCGATAATATATGTGTACATAACTATGTATGGCTTGTCCAATAAGCGTAAAGGATTGGCCAGACTCATAAATAACTTATATCTGCAATCATGATGTAGTGGTCGTTTTTAGCATAAATATATTGCGGCCATATCTTTAAATTATGACTATATTTAGAAGCATATTTTGTCGTCTTACATCTATGACCAATATTGAGATGTAACATGAGACAGATATTTCGTAAGACCATCATAAACATACCTTAGTCCAAACAACACCCTCGTTAAATTGGTCCTTGTAATATTATTTGAATTACATATTGAGGAAATGATTGTCTCTTGTTATGTATCTAATATCATACACTCTTTCAGGACCAGCACTGAGTTCTGAAAAATCACGTCTGAGCTGTGACATCAGTTCCTGTAGTAAATATTTTTTTTCTAGGCAAAAGTTACTTTAAATGCTTATTATTAGATATAAGTTGAGATATCAAACTCCGAAGCGAATTTGTTAAATTTCGTTGTTGCTCTTCTTTGTGTACTAGTATATATCGGCGGAGGACATTTGAGCGCTTCGATAGGACTTTTGAGCGAAAAAAAAATCAGACGTTTGAGCGCCAATGTATAACCCATTTGAGCGCCGGATTTTTAACCCATTTGAGCGAAAATAAAAAAAACACCATAGTCCATTTGAGCGCCGGATTGTTTTAACCCATTTGAGCGAATTATTAATCTCAATACCTCTTCTGTTCGCCATACTTAGCAGTCTCATTACAGCCATTGTTAATAGATTATACTTAGTCCGTTACCCCTGCTTACCACGGGGAGGTAGAAGTAGCATTTGTAAGTTTCATCCATAAATACCTGCTCCACAGAACACAATCAAGCGATGTTTGTTGAACATGTGAATATTATAATTCCAGTTTCTTCTTCAATCACCTGCGAAAAGTTTTCAAACTTGTTTGTCTCAATGTTCATCTTAGCTAATGATTCAAATGATTCATGTGTTTCCTGCTGTGACTTTGGTAAAGGTGGATGTGTTTTGCGTCTTTTTCTATATATATCCTAAGCACATAGAAACACATTTAAGGTCACTTGTTTGTAGATGATCTCCTCTTATTGTTTTCGAAGGTCTTTGAGAAATATCATCAGCCTTCCTCTTAGCCCTGACGCGAAGGACATTGCGTTCATTTTCACGGTCATTAGCATCGTCGTTGTGCGTGTTTTTCTGTTGTACAATCATGGAACCATTTTCGTCTGTTCTCAACATGGCTGTGCAACTTTTGGCAGTACATCTCCAAGATATTTCTTTTGACTTCAATACTTTATCCACCCTGTATCTAAATCCATCACAAATTAAATGTTTTGCACCTTTGTTTGTCTCTGTTAAATTTACTTCCATCTTTAATAAATTAGGATTTGCAACTCAGTGAGCTCAAACATACTTAATAAAAATATAGTGAGTTCTTTTCATTTACTTACCTTTCTAGGTAAGGCGTTGCTAAAATGAGTTATGGAAAATACAGGTAGGCTAAGCAATCCAGCGCTCAAATGGGCTATGAAATTACAGGTAAACTTATTAACCTGGCGCTCAAATGGGTTACAAGTACGGTGCTCAAATGTCCATATCTACTTCTGAATTTGGCGGTCAAATGTCGTGCACCCGTATATATAGGAACATGGGGAAATTTTCGAACGATGATTTTTACAGACCGCTGTTGAAAACTATTTGAAGGTAAACACAACACAATCTCATATAAAACACTCAACAGAATGTGTTTCAGTACACATTATAGTTTGAAAGTCGTGCCGAGTGTCGACTAGCGTGCAAGGAGAACTTTAGTATACATATTGTTGATTCGATAGAAACTACATTATGGTCGTATAAGTTATGGGCCCTGCAGTAATACAAAAACGTAGATATCAAACTTAGTGCGCACGACACGTTTCTGGAATAATCTTCATCAGGTGACGCTGAAAATAGAAATATGGGAACGCCTAATAATTTAAAAGTGTTTGGGAGCAAGAAAACTAAAGGACCTACACATGAGAGCCAAAATCAGCTAAGATCATCTATACCTGGGGATGAGAACTTTATATTTGATCAAGATTACATATTTAGGAACTGTAAATGTCAATAACAAACATATCTAACACACCATGTCAGTGTCGAAGTACTGACTACTCGGCAGATGATACACTTGGAGACTAATAGTCCACCAGTAGAGGTATCGAACCCGTGATAGTAATGCAAACGTAGATATAAAATTTAGTGCACATACAGAAATCATCCATACAATACATCATCAAGATTATAGCCCTTCACTTACCGGTGTATTTTAAACATCCCTATCATGTATCTTATCTTTTGGGACAAACGAGTAAATCTTGGATTGCTGTTTAAGAGGCAGGAACTACATAACCTTGGCAAACAATCTTTATAGTTTTCTGTTGTGTTGTAGTTTTTAGCTTTGTTTTTCTTTGTCATGTGTCTTATGTGCCCAATGTTGCCAGTTTCTCTGGATATTCGTGAATGCCCATTCGTGCTGATCCTTGTAAATATACAAAAAAGTATGATAAAGCAGAAATACTTTGCTGAACTTAGATCGAGTAAATCTAAATACTAAGAAATTGTAATTATTATCATGAATACGGTCATTCAATATTTTCGTGCATCTGTAGACTGTAAATTGTGTTTTCATTAAGCATATAATACTTTTAATACAGATTTAGTCCACTTGAACATTTCTTCACGTTTCCGTTTTCTGTTTCCGCCTATTAGTGACATCACTGTGATCATACATGGACAAAACATCGTAAGTGTTTAACCATCTTACAAATGTATGTATACATTTTGTTGTATTTAGTTATAATGTTATAGATATTTGATCAAAATAGTACATGTATATAATTAATTAATTTTCCCATGATCTAAATATGGTTGACCAGTTTATCTTAACACAGTGTAAATGTCCTGTCGATATTAGAGCATCACCAATAACGTCTGAATAGTCTAACATATTAGAGCAATTGTCATAATTAAAGGTCTAAAAGGGAACGCACAAATCAGTTATATATTGCTTTGATACATAGTCTATGTAATAGATAACGGATTTTCGAAATTATATATAAACGTTTGTTATTTCCTGTACAAATGTCGTCATGGTGAACTGATCATTTCATTTTATCACTGAACATAAGACCTAAATGTTTATGACAAAGAACCTGCTTAATGCTTATATTATTCAGGGTAGGGGAGGGTGGGTACTTTTATTTGGTTTCTAAGAGGACATTATATAGTTCGTCTTTTCTGCATTAAATGTTATCAGCCATTGTCTTGACCATGCATTTAGGGTTTCAATGTCAGTATTTAATTCGCAAAAACTTTTACAAGATTATCTATTTCTTTGATGATAGCAGTATCATCAGCAAATAATGTGATTCTACGAAGGATATTATATTTGAGGACGCTAACATAGATTAAAAATAGCAAAGTATCAAGAATTGAACCCCGATGAACCCCAGCTGATACAGGTTGACTGGGTGAAGCTTTGCTATTCAGTACTATTCTTTAAGATCGGTCAGTCAGGTAATTTTCCAACGGTGAGATTAAAGTGGTAGCTAGATCAAATTTCCTGAGTTTAAATATCAATACCTCGTTCCATGCCTTATCAAAAGCGTTTGACACATCAAGAAAAATAGCCGATTTATCCATGTTATGAGATATAGCAAGTAGCTCGTTTACTGTAGTCATTCCACTTGAAACCCTGAATTATCTATAATAAGTAGCTCATGAGAAACACAATATTCCTAAAGTGACCTATAAATTATTTTCTGAAGTATTGTGGACATAGATGATACTAAAAGCAATGAGACGATAGTTGGATTTTTCAGTTTTTTCACCCATATTTTTAATAAACCGGACGAATATGAGAAAACTTCCAACATGAAGGGTACACTACCTTCCATAGTTTCGTGTATCTTTACACTGTAAATTGTCTTTTCACAAACATATAATATTTTTAATACAGATTTAATTCACGTGAACAGTTCTTCCCGTTTCCGTTTTCCGTTCCATTTTCTGTTACCGCTTATTAGTAACAGTAATGTGACAACATACATAGACAAAACATCGTAAGTTTTTCCCTATCTTATGTTTACATTTTGTTTTATTTAGCTGTAATATTGTATTTGTTTATGAAAATAAGAAATGTATATAATTAAGTAAGTTTCCTATGATCTAAATATTGTAGAACAGTCTATCTTAATAAATGCACAGACTATGAAAGTTGGTTAATGTTAACAATAGATATGAAACTAATGGGGATTACCTGTTTCTATATTTAATCTGAAATTTCCTAAAGATATGTCATTAATATAATCCTTTATTTGTTAACGAAGATTGCTAACAACCAATGGCTGCGAGCGGTTGTCCTCAAAATGCATACCTGAATACATAATTTCAATCAATATAATATATACAAGACATGGCAACACACACACTCACACACATATACATGCCTAAAATGACAAAAATAAAAATAAAATAATTAAACAAAGACTTGACTGATGTGGTATTGATTTAATTGGGCGACAAAAAGAAACAATAGTATGTAAGGGGGATTAGCATGAATATCTTTTTGTAGATTTGATGTTTTCGAAAATAGATTCAAAACGTGTGTGATTAATATTGACATAAAGATCGTAAGTTATCTTAGTCATGATTTTACTTAGATGTGTTCGACATAGATCTCGCTATAATTTAATATTCAACTCATGACATAGTAACAGAGTAATTCTTGAAACAGTTTATCGGTTACAATGTAGTAGGTAATGTTCGGTGATTTCAGTGTGATTCCCCTTACACTGTTCGTAGAATTTGCTAATAGGGAGATTATACTTGAATAAATGTTCATTTAAACTAGTTTGTGAAAGTCGAATCTAGTGTATGTTATTTTTATAGCCATGTCCAAACAAGTAAACAGGATTGAACTTTTGTCCGTCAGTTTGTTTGAGTAATTTTTAAAACAAAGAACTGATCTGGCTGATAAAACGCCTTTGGGAAGATTATCCCAGTCTCTTATAGTTGTTAAGGGAAAACAATTAATATGTGGCAGTTCTATATCTTATAGGAATAAACAGTGTTGACAATCTCAGATGGTACTTTTGTGTTGCATGACATGATAGGGGACTAATATTAACAAGATAATAAGGTGTTAATTTTTTTATATCTTAAATAAATATGGCAATCTGTGTAATTCCCTGCCCGTCTTAAGTGGTTCAACACAAGCTTCTTTTAGTAAGGTTTTATGTTTTGTTACTCTAATCGCACCCGTCAAGATGATACATGCCCATCGCTGAATGTTTTATATTTTCGTGGAGTCAATATTAGGGCAATTGTCATCAATAACGTCTAAAAAGTCTAAACGTGAACGCACAAATGATTTATATAGTTTTTCGATAAATAGCCTAGGTAATAGATGGCGCATTTTCGAAATTATATTTAAACATTTTAGCTGACCTGAGCATAGGTTATGTGAGCTTTTGCCATGGCTAGGCATCCGGCGTCCATCCGTCGTCGTCCGTCCGTTGGCTTTTCACATTTAAATCTTCTTCTCTAAAACCACTGAACAGATTTGAACCAAACTTGCCAGAAACGCTTATTTAGTGGTCCTCTATCAGATTTGTGTTTTTGGTGCTGATTTGAAATTCAACATGCCTGCCAGGGTCCATAATGTGTTCTCATTGGCTGAAATTTTAAAAATATTCTTTTCAGAAACCACCAAGGTGGTCCTGTACTAAATTTGTGAATCGTTTGCCAATCGGAAATTCAAGATGGCCGCCATGACTTGACTTAATCTAACATTGGACCCTATAGGAATTTCACATTTTCATCTTTTGTTCTGAAACCACAAAGCAGATTTGAACCAAATTTGGCAGACATGTTCATTGGATGGTCATATACAATACTGTTGTTTTTGGCGCTGATCGAAAATTCAACATGGCTGCCATGACTCGACTTAGTTTTAACATAGGACCCTATGGAAAAAAATTTAAGTCTTCTCCTCTGAAACCAGTAAGTCCTTAGGTGGTCAACTTTCAAAATTATGTCCTGTGACCCCGACCTCAATCCCAGATGACCGCTGTCAACGGACATAGTTTTAACATAGGACCCTATGGGGAAAAGGTTTTCCTCTGAAACCAGTAAGCCAATTTAAAGCAAACATGGCATGAATGGTCCTTAAGTGGTAATCTTTCAAAATGATATTCTGTGACCCAGACCTCCATCCAAGATGGCCGCCTTCAGAGGTCCCTATGGAAATATGTTCAAAAATCTTCTCGTCCGAAGCCAGTTAGCCAATTTAAAGCAAACATGGCATGGATGGTCCTTAAGTGGTCAATTATCAAAATTGTGTCCGGTAACCCTGACCTCCATCCAAGATGGCCGCCTTCAGCGGACATAGTTTTAACATAGGACCTATGGGAAAAAATGTGTTAAACTCTTCTTCTCTGAAACAAGTAAGCCAATATAGCAAACATGTCATCGATGGCCCTTAGGTGGTCAACTTCCAAAATTGTGTTCAGTGACCCCGATCCAAAATGGCCGCCGTCAGCGGACATACTTTTAACATGGGACATTATGGGAAAATTATTTTAGTCTTCTCCTCTGAAACCAGTCAGCCAATTTAAAGCAAAGATGGCATGGATGGTATTTGGGTAGTATACTTTCAAAATTGTGTCCGGTGACCACGACCTTCATCCAAGATGGCTGCCATGAGCAGACATAGTTTTAACATAGAACCCTATTGGATTTGAATAGTAACTTAGATGTGTTTGGCATGCATACATTCTTAACATGACTTATTTATGTCAGGTGAGCAATACAGGCTCACCTGAGCCTCTAGTGTTTTACTTATTTTACAAATGTTGACAATGTGATCAGACCATGTAATTCCATCATTGAAAATACAGAAAGACCTAAATGTTTATGACAAAGAACATGCTTAATACTTGCATTATTCAAGATAAAGGGGGATGGGTACATTTGTTAGGGTTTTTAACGAACATTAAATATTTCGTCTCTTCAGCCTTAAATGTTATCAGCCATTGCTTTATCCGTGAATTTAGGGTTTCAATGTCATTATTTAAATCATTTAAGAGGTTATCTATTTTTTTATGAGCGCAGTATCATCAGCAAATCATTTGATACTACTTAGGATATTATATTTTACGTCGTTAACATAATTTAAAAATAGCAAAGGAACACAAATTCAATCCTGGGGAGAACACCAGCTGATATAGGTCGATTGGATGAAGCATTGCCATGTAGTACTACACCTTGAGTTCAGACAGTTAGGTAATGTTCCAACAGTGAAATTAAAGTGTCAGCTATACCAAATTGGCTGAATATAAATAGCAATCCCTCGTGTCATACCTTATCAAAAGTTTTAGACACATCATGAAAAATGGCACATACCTCTTTACTAGAATTAAGAGATTTATAAATGTTATGAGGTTTAACAAGTATCTGGTTAATTATAGAGTCATTCTACTTGAAACCCTAAAGTTTCGCTAATAAATAGCTCATGAGTAACACAATATTCATTAAGTGACTCATACATTATTTTCTCAAGTATTTTGGACATACATGATAGTAACGCAATGGGACGATAGTTGGATTTTTCACTTCTTTATCCCTTGTTTTAATAAACCGGACAAATATGAGAAATTTTCCAACATGAAGGGTACACTACCTTCCCTAGTTCTGTGTATCTTTATATTGTAAATTGCGGTTTAATTTAAGCATATATTATTTTTAATACAAATTTAGTCCACTTGAACCTTTTGTTCCGTTTTTCGTTCCGTTTTACGTTTCCGCCTATTATTAACACCACTGTAATCATACATTGACAAAACATCGTTTTTCTCCATCTTATCTATACATTTTATTGTATTTAACTATAATATTGTACATGTTTGATAAAAATAAGAAATGTATATTATTAAATAATGTTCCTATCATCTATATATTATTGAACACTTTATCAATATTTATCAAAATTTAAATGTCCAGATTATAAAAGTTGGTTAATATTAAAAATGGAGATGAATCTAATGGGAATTATCTGTTTCTATATTTAGTCTGAAAATCCCCCAAAATATGCCATTTATCTATTTCTTTATTTGTTAACGATTTCCAACAGCCAATGGCTAAGGGAGATTTTCCTCAAAATACATACAAGAATACATAATTGCAATCAATATAATGGTTATTGCAAATATTGAAATGAAAACACAATATACACAAGACCAGACAAGACCACACACACACACACACACACACACACACGTTAAATGACAAACAATTATAAAGAAAAATACATTAACACATATTTGATTGATCTGCTATTGGGTACGAATTGTGCCACTCTTCTAGCCGATTTATTTTTATACTCATATGAGTTGGAGTTTCTTCAAAAACTTGTTAAAGATAAGAAGATTCATGAAGCTAGAGCCTTTAATTTCACATACAGGTATATTGATGACGTTTTATCTATCAATAGTTCTAGATTTGCAGAATTTCTTCCATTGATATATCCTCCAGAGCTGGAAATTAAAGAGACGACATATACAGCTTCATCAGCATCATTTTTGGACTTATACCTCGAATTTGACGACAGTCCTCAACTCAGTACTAAAATTTATGATAAACGAGACGACTTCAATTTTAAAATCATAAATTTTCATAATATGTGCAGCAATATATCAGCTTCTCCTGCATATGGTGTTTACATCTCGCAATTGATTCGTTATGCAAGAGCCAGTAGCAATTATTCTGATTTCTTGAAGCGTCATCTTTGTCTGAAAAACAAGCTACTGGACCAGGGCTATAAAAAGATTAGCCTTATTCGATCTCTTAAAAAGTTTATATTCCGATATCAAGATCTTATCGAAATATATTCTGTCTGCAGATACAATAGTAAAAGATACATTTTCATATAGTGAAAATGTATAAAGATAAGGATTTGGTATACGTGGTTTATAATGTCAAAAGTATTTTTTGTGAATGTGTGACGTAAAAATGCTTTTGACATTTAAGTCGTAATTAAAATACTTCAAAGGACTCATAGTTGATTGTGATGGTTCACGAGATATATTACATACTGAGTTTGGTACTGTTTGACTGCTATTTTGCCTGTTTTTTCCAGTATTGTTGTAAATACTGTTTTAGTGACATCGGGAACCTTTGAACCGTAATGGAAGCGAGAGGTTGGCGCCGTAAAATCTGATTCAATCCACCATTTCTTTAGAAATGCCTGTACCAAGTCAGGACCATTGCGGTTTTCCAGTTTCCCGGTTGTTGACTGATTTTGTCTGTTTATTGATTTATGCATTTTGAATTTCCCTTTGGAAGATTGCTCTGTGTTATGTAATTTTGTTATTATCCTTATTGATTTAATTGATAGGACACAAATATAAAAACATTATTATCCATGGGGTTAGAGTGAATATCTTTTTTTCTAGATTTAATGTACTGAAAAGCGCATTACCAAGTTTGTAATATTGGCAGATATATCATCACTTCCTTTAGACATGATTTTACTTAGATGTGTTGGACATAGATCTTGTAATAATGTAATATTTAACTCAAGACATAGAATATGTTTTATACCAAGCAACATGGTAGTTATTGACACTGTTTATCGGTTATAATGTAGTAGATAATGTTCGGTAGTTTCAGTATGATTACCCTAACACCGTTCGTAGAATTTGCTAAGAGAGAGATTATACTTGCATAAATGTTCATTTAAACTAATATGTCCATGTCGAAGTCTGATGTGGGTAAAGTTTGCAAAGCCATTCCAAAGAGAGTAAACAGGATTAGTCTTTTGTCGGATATCTCTCGAAATGCCGATTGTAGTCGACTTTACACTCCACACTGTTTGCGTGCAACTGCCATCCAGGAAATGCACGCCGTTGGTTACGAAATCCGGCATATTATGCATATGAGTGGTCACAAAAGTGAAGGATCAGTCAGAAGCTACAATCGTGACTGTTCAAGTACTAAAAAAAAAGGCAATGAGCGATTCACTGCAATTAATTAGTTCCCTACATCTTCAAGAACAGACATCCCGCCAACCGTTAAATCAAATCCAATCCGTAACAGTCAGTCGGCCAGTTTTAGCCCATCCTTCGAGTTCATCGTCTTCTACAGAAGTGCTTGCCAGATCTAATTTACTTACCACGTTTCTGGCCTCGAGTAACTTTACTTCAGCCGGTTTCATGTCTAATTCTATTTTCAATAACTGTGTTTTCAATTTCAACCATCAGTGACTTACTTCACGTTGACAATGGCGCGGTTTAAACTTTATCATATTCATACGCCAATACAATTAAATTGTAACATAAATTCGCTATACTAGTATTAAATTGTTGAAAATGCTTAAAATGTGTTTAAAAAAATTATTTATAAGAATTGACCGTAATAAAAGTTTCGTACATTGGGAAATAACCTTAATAAACGTTGTGCACATTGTATAATCCGCGTCACCAAGCATAAATATGAGGACACTCAAGTAGAATAATAGATTGTAGCTCTCACATTAAATATTAAACTATCTTGGTCGACTACAAAATAATTTAAAAAAAAATAACCTACCATTAAACATTTAAACATCTTAGAAGACTGCATTATGAAAATGTAAACTCAACATTATACATTAAAATATTATGGCAGATCACATTGTAACAATGTACACCAAATAGTAAACATTAAAATATATCAGAGGAGTACATCATAGAACATTATGTCAACCATAAAACATTACAATATCATGTAAGACTACATTATAAAAATATAAATCCACCATTAAACATTAAAATATCTCGAACGACTGCAGTATAAACACTTAAGCCCACCATTAAACATTAAATTATCTTGGAAGACTACACCATAAAAATGCAAACAAACCATTAAATACTAAACTATCTTGTAAGACTACATTTTAAGAATATAAACCAGCAGGTATATGTGTGTGGTATTTTTTGTTCTTTTTTTTATCATGTAAGAGTGTGAGTGTTGTTTATTGTTAAATGATCAATGTTCAGCTATATCATGGGGACAACGTGTTACGTTTCATGACAATAATTGCAATGTCCGCATTGTACTAGACAAACATGATGAACTGGATTGGTACTTTACTAGCACACTACAACAACATTTGTGGCTTGTGGTAGACATGGGGACAGCGTGCTGCATTTCATGAAATAATAATGATGTCCGCTTTGCACCAGACAAACATGATGACCTGGAGTGGTACATTACTAGCACACTTCAACAATATTTAACAATGTTTAACATGCACACATTATCGTGATTCTTGCCCACCAGTTTTTGCTCTTTCTCCTTGGTTACGTACTTAGCACAGGAGCAACAAATATCGAATTAAATAACAATGAAAACAATTTCAACAGTGATATTAAATTTAAAAAAAATCTTCTCGATGGCTTTCATTTTCAAATTATCTCTTGTTAAATTGTAAATAAATATATTTGTAGGTCGGAACAATATAATGGCTGCAAAACCAAAATATCATACAGACGACGACGATGATGACAAAAAAGTGTATCCTACCAAGAAAGCGTTGTTTGTTGACAGTTATGGTGTCAAAAGCTTGCCTTATAGAGGAAGACGTAAACATTTTTCAAGCATCCAACAAATTCTTGGTAGTAGCAGAAACCGACACAATGATTTATTTGGAATGGCTATCTTTCAATTTGAGCGGGAATATAAAGCTTGCTTAGAACGAAGGAAACAGAATGAACCACAGATCTTGAACATTTTATTTCCTATCAAAACAGACAACATATACTTAG
This sequence comes from Gigantidas platifrons, assembly GCA_002080005.1. Taxonomy (NCBI): domain Eukaryota; kingdom Metazoa; phylum Mollusca; class Bivalvia; order Mytilida; family Modiolidae; genus Gigantidas; species Gigantidas platifrons. The sequence goes on from MJUT01064805.1 coordinate 317,596, forward strand.
AATACTTAGAAAATACACAATCTCAACAGTTAGGTAAATAAAATTTTATTATTTAAAATCTACAATAGTAATAAATTAATGAAGTTACATAGGATTTGTTTATTGTTATGATAGAATTGGAAACAATCAAGTCTGGTATTTATCTAAATATTGATAAAAACATATCATGTATGAAAGTCTGAAGATACCAAAGGGATAATCATATGGTGAAGGACAGACAATACAGTAGCCAAACTAAAGCTTACTATGGAACAGATGTACAAAACATTCTACAGAACACGTAAGATTGAGCAACAAAACCAAGCGTAGGATGGGGTCGCGAATCATGTGCTGTGGAACGGTAGACAGTTCATGAACCACGTTTTTGTAACTCAACTGGCCGGATGCCCAAGTCAACTTTTGCCATCTCTTGTCGTCCTTCGTCTGTTAGCTTTTCACATTTTAACCTTGTTATCTAAAATCGCTTAACAATGAACCGAAACGCGAAATGAGCATCTATGAAAGCGCCTCTAGTACGATTGCTCATTTCATTTCGATCCGTTAACAAAGAAGGTCATCATAAGCAATTCGTCTTTCTGGTTTATTTAAAAAAACCAATCTTCTATTATAAAACCACTAGGCCAAATAGAGCAAACTTATACAGGAGGCATCTATGGGAAGTACTCTATTACGACTGCTTATGTTTCGAGCCGCTAACAAACATGTACGATATAGGTAATTCTTGTTTCTAGTTGGCCGATTTCTAGGCATCTTCTTCTCTGGAACTGCTTGGCAAAATGAACCGAAACTTGGTAGAAACATCAACTGAAGGTACTCTATTAAGATTGCTTATTTTGTTTCGATTCGTTGAGAGTCGTCACCGCCATATCTAATTAGTGGTTCTTGTTATTCAATTTCGTTAAAAAGTAATTCTCCTCCAAAACTGCTTGGCCAAATGAGCCGAAACGTGGTAGGAAGCATATATTGAAAATCTTCTTTGAAGATTGCTTATTTTCGTCCCGATCCGTTAGCAAACACGGTTGGTCGATTTCTAAATATCTTCCCTGAGGCTGGGAGGCAAAATGGACCAAAGCTTGGTAGGAAGCAGCTATAAAAGACCCTCTATTAAGATTACTCCTTTCGTTTCGATCCGAAAACAAACATTTCCACCACTGGCGATTCTTGTTTCTGATTGGTCTCTTTCTAAAAAATATTCTCCCATGGAACCACTTGTTCAAATGAAAGCAACATTTTACTGGAAGCATATATTGAAAGACCTCTATAAGATTCCTCATTTCATCCTGATTTGACGAAAACATGGTCGCCATGGGAAATCCTTGCTTCTGATTGGCTGGAATTAAAAAAAGTCTTCTCGTCTGCGACAAGAAGACACAATGAACTGTTTCTTTGTAGAAATCATGTATTGGGAATCTTGTACAAAATTACCATATTTCGTGACTATCATACAACCAATGTTGCCGCCATAGGCAGTTCTTTTTGCGATTGTCCGATTAAGAAAAATATCTCTAAAACCGTTATTCCAATTTATTTCAAATTTGGTATGAAAAGATCTGTATAACGTTTCGTCAAAACAAAATGACAGGTGAACAACAGAGGATCAGCCGACTGAGTCTTTAATTTGTTCAGCCTCTATTTTAACGTGAATATCATGGGAAAGTCAGCAAAGTGAACGGTTCATAAATAAATAAATAACGAAACTGAGAAAAACTTAATGTCACAGTTTTATTGTTATTTTATTTTTTTATCGTTACAATCATTTACATAAATAGAAATGCACAGTATGGGATGCAATTTTAAAAATCTAAGAACATGATAAGAAGTATATGTTCATTCAGAAATGAAGCATTTATCACAGTTATATATGCATATTAACAGCAGAAAACAATTGAACCAAATTTCATGACATAATTTGTGTTGTTCAGTTGGGTGCAAATGAACGAAATATTTTATAGCAACCAGTTTACATGTGTAGAAAGGTGTAGAGAATCAGTATTCTAACTTTTCAAAATAGGTCTAGCACAAAGGATATTACACGTTCATGGCGAAGTGTACTCGACACAGCAATATGTGATTAGGTTTGTCGGTGACTTGCAACAGATTGGTGGTCTTTTTCGGGTACTCCGGCTTCCTCCACCAATAAAGCTGACCACCGACAATATAGCTGAAATTTTGTTGAAACACCATAACAATAATCATAAGTAGATATTTCAAATGCAAACCCAAACCCAACAGACATTACATTACTTTGATACCATCCGATTCAAATAATACACGGATTATAAGTAAGATGATGAAATATTTGTGAACCCATTGACGTAAGATATTAAAATAGATGCTTAAAATATGTCCGCACGGGTTGATCGTGACATTTGACGACACGACCTTTACATGTTTTTGTTTCACAACCTCAGAAATATGATTTATTTGCTTCATTTCGGTATTAATTAACAAAGTTATCAAGAACGTGAAGGTAAATAATCAGTTGTATTACTTTTCTGTTACCAAGATTTATAACACCATAACCCTAACCCTAAAACATTGTGTATAAATGATAAAACTAAGTTATTATTGATGTCACATTATATTTATGTTTATCTAGCGTACATTAATTGAACTGATGCCATTGACCACAATATTACTGACATTAGATAAAAACACAAGTATTTAAAATATACTTTATTTTATACAGATCATACATCATTGTTTTCATCACACGGGAAAGAGATTTATGACAAACTAATACGTGTAGTTGGTAGTGAGATGGACATAAGAATAAGACAAAATATATTTCTTATAAAGGAGAAGATATACAATAAAGTAGAAACAGACATATCACATGTATCAAGTGGAAGCTTACCAGAAGGTTTAGATCTTCCTGGAAGTGACATGGATGTAATGTTAGTACTTAATGATGTTAAAGTAATACAGAATGTACAACATATGGATCGTTCAGCACGATACACTATTCTGCTAATGGAATATGACATTGAATTTCCTGGGTTTACTAGATTAAAGTTGATAGCTAAGGGTGATCTTGGACGCATATATTCCACACCTGAATGTTTTGTTGAAACAATAAATGGAATATTTTTCTCAAACATTTCGTTCGTCCGCATATTTATTGAACTTGCTGTTAATCATAAGCAATCCGTACACGGTCCTTGTTTGACTAACAAAGATGAGACATTGGATATAGCGTTAGGTTTTCACTTGCATTCCTGGCCAAGACAAGCAGAGAAATGGATATATCGTCATAGAACTGGTCAGTGGCCACCTGATATATTAATAGACAATATAGTTAATTATGGTTGTATACTAGTACCCATTGGACCCAAAGAAATAGAAAATAGTGAATTACTATGGAGAATATCATTTTCTATGGCAGAGAAACAATTGTCACATTCTATGAACTATACACAAATTCTTTGCTACGCTCTTCTTAAGCTGTCTCTAAAGAACATTATCGACAGAAATGATAAAGTTAAAGGTTTATTGTGTTCCTATTTCATGAAAACGGCTGTATTTTGGTTATCAGAAGAAATTTCCACTAACACATTTCAGCTACATAACTTATTTCACTGTTATTTTCTTTGTCTTGATAAACTAATAACATGGGTGAAGTGCTGTTATTGTCCCAACTATTTTATTCCTGAACATAATATGTTTCGTGGGAAAATAAATCAGTCTAATAGTCGGCTGTTGTTAACTATATTAGAAAGACTACGAAATGGTGAACGTGAGGTTTTTTCAGTTAACACATTGTTTAATAGTGAAGTTGTGTTACACGAGTCATGTGTTAAATTAGAACTGTTTATTTATAAGAGTATTGAAAATGATGTTGAAGCTGATATAGAAAATGGATATACACTGTTAGGTTTTATAAAATCGTTAGCCATGTCACATTCCACCAGCATTTTGTCAGGAATATGTAAATATTATTATGCCAGCACTAGTCAGAATATTGTTCAGAGGTTGCGGTTTCCTACTACTAATAAGCATAATGCACATGTAATCAGACGTTATCATAAACACTTACATGATGGTACAAAGTCAGATGCTGTAACTGGATGGTTGTTATATGCCTCATTTTACTATGTACTCGGTCAGTACAATACAACGTTAAAGATTATAGATCATGTTTTGTCTCGTTGTACACCCGATATGATAAAGCTACGTCAAACCAATTACACTACAGATGATATGAAGTACTACAAACATAATGTAGGTTGTTCAAATGTTACACTGAATGAGAAGATGGGATTGGCAACGATAAATAATGTGTGGTATGTAACCAAATCAACACTGATACCTCATGAACTAAAACCGGAAGTCAAGGATGATGACTTGTTTGTACCCTGTGTTGTTATGTCACATTGTTTAAGGTTTCTATGTCACCATCATCTTCATAGCATCGCCAATAGACAACAGTGTCTACGTGATTTATATCTAACAATAAAAGAGAAGTATTTTGTCACGACAAATGCATTATCGAATTCATTAACAATATTAGGAGTATGCAATGAGATAGTAGGTAACAAAGAAGATGCTTATTATTATTATGATACTGCTTTACACTGTGAGTATAACATATGTCATACGGCTAATCAACGGAAAGTAAACCTGAACATGACATGAAAATGTATAACATCAGCTATGTGTATATTTCATTCTGTACCAACTAAATGTAAGACCTAAGGTTAAAGCTACATTTCCTAAAGAAATGTCTTAGGTTACCATAGTGGTAATTTGAAGAAGGATCTACAATACAAATACTAGACGGACAACTAACTATTAAGCAAGACGAACAAACTAAGAATGGGCGTCAAATTGTTGGGTGAAGGGTAAGGAATTCCTGCTCCATTAGTTCCACCATTCATGTCACTTATGCTACAAATCCGATGATAGGCCAGGACTGACAAACAATAAAATAATTTTGTAAATATTTATAGTTGCATGATAATTTAAATGTATATTTGTATCTGCCTATTCTATATAATTTTATTGTCTTCTGAGGGAACTGTTGTCATAAAATTCTTTTCGTTGGATAAGTCATGAATATTCATATATTCACACATGTACATGTAGATATCATGTGATTTTCTATACATTTAAAACCCGTGCGCTCTGGTTTTTTAAATTATCGACCCTCGCTATAGCCTTGATAGTACATGTATATTCACTGGTTTACATATATGGAATGTGGGTTATATTTTCATTGAATTTTGTTTTTGTGGTGTAAAATAAATAGAGGGTTATATAATTGAATTTTGTTTTTGTGATGATACATATAGAGGGTTATATCATTGAATTTTTTTTTGTGATGATACATATATAGAGGGTTATATCATTGAATTTTGTTTTTGTGATGATACATATAGAGGGTTATATCATTGAATTTTGTTTTTGTGATGATACATATATAGAGGGTTATATGTTCATTGGAATTTGTCTTTGTGATGATACATTATTATTGTTTATCATGTCGACTTAGAATAAAGGTTATAGCGAGTAGCACACCTATACTTCAGTGTTTGTTTTTCTTTTAGTCGTAGAATAGAATTATTTTATATTCGGACGAACGCAGTGAGGGAGAATATAACTAATATTGTTGTCTGGTTGTGTATTGCATCCGAGCCAAGGGCGAAGCACTATACCTGACCAGACAACACTATAAAACTGTTTTCGAGGGAGAAGACAATAATATGTGTAGTACATAGCATCTCATTCTGGAGAAAAAATTAAATTAAAAAGGTAAATTCGTCGGCGTTTATATTGTCAAACCTCGCCATATTGACAGGATAACAATAAACAACTACACAACCTTATATTTCCTGTTAGAACATAATCCCCTCTCCTCGACCAATCAGCAGCTTGGATTTGTTACTCTTATTTTCATAAAACATGGTTTTCTATGTTTTATAAAATGTCACGATTGACTGGATATGCATTGTACTCTTATTATGTATAGA
>MJUT01064805.1:337207-351162 GCA_002080005.1 Gigantidas platifrons
TGATGTATAATGTTCAAGATTAGTGTGTTCTTTATAACAGCGTTGTTTGTCGGGTTATGTGTGACGGTTTTTATTAAATACACTCATTGGCCATAAATGAGTTCCCAAAATGACCGACGTCATTTGCGAAAATTTGTTTCCAATTTTGTACTCCTTATTAAATCAGTGTTATTTACCTTTGATTAGTAACGTTCACATTTTACACAATGCGAAAATGTTCCAAAGTTAGAACAGTGGGACCCGCCGAATTGTTCTATTCGCTGGGAAACACCGGAAACGTATCAACTGCCGTTTCGCCAACGTCCTGATCGTCAACGGACCGCAATACTACTACTGTTCGTCTCAAATCCAACTCGACGACACCGACACCTGCGGACTGTATTGCCTGTACTACTTCAAACGGAGACATCGAGGAATGGAGCTGCCGGACATAGTGAAAGACTGTTCCACCGTTGATTTAAAAGGAAACGAGGACAACATTTTAAGATCTGACTGTTAACATNGTATATTGTCGTGCATTGTCGTTATGATAGAATGTATTGAACTTGATAAACAATCGAACTTTTAAAATTGAATTTGGTCGTGTATTGTCTTGATAAATGTCCCCATTAAAGAATGTATCGTACTTAATAAACGGACGAAATCGTGTTAAAACGACTATTGTATATTGTCAAGCATTGCCGTGTCTGTATTATAGAATGTATTATACGTAATAAATGATACGAATGAAATCGTGTCGTTGTGTTATGCTCAGAGTTACTTCCCTTTGAATACGTTTAGTCCTACTGGAAATTACTTCCCTTTGAACATGTGTATGTATACACATTGAGATATCCCCCTCTTTCTCATCGAACAGACACACCGAATAAAGTTATTTCCCTCGGTTTATAAAATCTGATCGAATATCGTTATTTCCCTCGGTTTAAAATTGATCGATCTGCAACAGAATTACTTTCCTTTGAAAAGACGGATTACCACAATCCAGAAACATCAAAGAGCCATACCGATTGATGTCGCAACATCGACTTGAGAAAACACGATAAAAACGACCACGATAGGTTTTCTAAGGTCAAGCTCTGTTTTACGCGTTATTATTCTAAAAATAAAATTATTACTTATCGTATATAACCATGAATTAAACACAATTAAAGACATTTATCAATAAAAACATCTACGTAATTACGCTCTTCAATTATTCTATCTGTTGAGGTTTACACTGACATGTGTATTTATCATTTCGGGTCAAGCTGAATGGTCATTGCGTGCGATGGATATTTGATATGTCTGTTGTCCTTGTATAGATTAAGCTTGTTATCATCTGATGAATTAAAAAACATATGACCCGAGCGCGTGTGGTCAGTTACTTGGATTACTATATACATATCTTGATTATTTTTTTTTGTGTATCATAGCGTCTGTTTATATTTAAGACATCTTTGAATATTATTCAGATAAATCTTTAATATTGGAATATTATTATTTCCTCTGGAATTATTGAAGGCAATGATCGAATTATATAAAATAATGTCTTGTTGAGTGATGTGTATCGCTGATTGTTACACACTGGAATGTTTTCATTGTACGTCACTGCGTGTGTTATGAAATTGATAGGTCGCGGTCAGTGTATCGTTGTATCTGGGTTAACCGAGGTCATGGTTTTCATTCGAATCTGTAAAAGTGAAAAGGGGGGAGGGGGGGTATATGTATTGATGGATTCTCGAAAAATATTTTAATACTTTTGACATGGGGATTTAAAATGAATAAAAACTAAAGACACGTACGTACCTAATTTTTTATTATTTTTTTTGAATTTTCAAATAATTTTTTTTTTTTTTTTTTTTTTTTTTATTATTATTTTTGTGACGTCGGTTCCGGGGTGGGGTTATGATTGGTGAAAACATATCAATATGGATGTTACCCTTCCGTTTTGAATCATCGTGCGCTCGGGACGGCGGAATGTGATGAATCATATTGCATCGAGGGCGCGGGGAATTATTTTAGCATGAGTCATACTGCGACGTCGTCATGACCATATATGGATTTCAAATTTTTGGTGACGTCAGTTCCGGGGGGGGCGGGGTCTACCCATATATGGGAACGCCGCGGGTTTTTTGGGTGACTAAAATGTCCCTCACCCTACTACTTATGATCTCTCCTATACCCTTTTTCTAGTTTATTTCACATTGACCGGTAACAATCATAGGACCCAATGGCAATGTCAATGTAAAATTGCACACGTGTGTTTTTTGTTTTTTTTTTTGTTTTTGTTTTTTACTTCATTTGGGTCTAATGTAAATTTGCACACGCGTTTTTCAGACTTAATTGATCCAGGTTGAAAATTATACACATGTTTTTTTCACACTGTAAAATTGCATACTCGCTTTTGCATCAAATGTTTGAAGATCATCCCCACTGAAGCGCAAGGGCAGGCAAATGCAATACAGTGACCAAAAGAAAAAGGACAATCATTGCTATACAAAACACTACACAGAAAACTATCTTTCATCCCACAGTCCGATTTTTTTCACAGGAAACAAAAATCAGATTTCGAATTTTTGGACATAAAAAAAAAAATCAGTAATTTGTCTTCAAATTTTTATAATAGATTTCTAGTTGAGAACTGCAGGGCCGGATATCTTTCAACTCACTTTATTTTGTTTCTTTAAAATTTCACCACATATTTTTTTTCAGAAAAAAAACCCATCTAAAAGTTAAATGGTCGTCCTCTTAATGACATGAATATGTGTCTAGGCCGCGTCCATGCAACTTCGTATTATATAATAAGATTAGATTTTTAGTGTTTAGCGCAATATTTCAGCTATATCATGGCGACAAGTTTCAAGGGTGGAAGAAACCGGAGAGAACCACCGACCATGGGCAAGCAACTGGTAAACTTTATCACTTGCGGCTGTGAGTCGAGTGCACCCTTTTTTGTCATTTACAAAGCCAGGCACGAACCCACGCCGTATTGGTGATAGGCTTGTACGAGTTGTTAGATCCAACGACCTAACTCAATGAGCCACCCGTGCCCCGTATTATATAATAAGTATCCGGTTTTCAAGAAACCTTATGCAAGAAAGTACAACAGTTTAATTATTGCTTCTGATCCGCGGATTTCTCCCAATAAGATTGATTCCTTACAAAGTAAACCTTCAAAAAGATAAAGTTGCATTTTAATGCCTGGTGTTTTAACCATTCATATAATTTTTTCTATCACCGTATGTAGCGCTATCGTGTAATTTAATAAACACCGTCTTGTATTTAGTGTAGAGGTTGGTAAATAGCTTGTGATTACCGTTGAAATGAAACCGTACACTTCTTGTTTCATGACGGTCAGTTGTACCTGTAAATATTATTAATAAGTGGTCAAATGAGTTTGATATAGAAGAAACCGAATGGTGTCTTATCTTTTCAGAATCTTTTTCATTATCAAAAAATAATAAATTGTCATGTTTTCAATATAAACTAATTCACAGAATTCTTGCTCTAAATCCCTATCTCTATAAGTGCAAGATAAAAGAAACTGAATTATGTTCCTTTTGCAATGAAGCAAAAGAAACTTATAAACACTTTTTTTGGGACTGTAATGTAACAAAAAACTTCTGGTTTTCAATAATGGACTTTCTAAAAAATATAGGTGGAAGCAATGTAAACTTGACTCCAAAAGGTATTATTTTGGGAAATGTACAGTTTGAAAGTAGTCTACCTGTACAGAATTGTCTACTTATTCTCAAATATTACTTGTATATATGCAAGTTAAAAGATATGTTACCAAACTTGAATGCAGGGTTACAATATCTTAATTCTGAAATAAAATGGAAAAGTACTCTGCACGTCTTTTATCACCCTCTGTAGTTGGTGATTGCTTCAACATGAAATGGCAGCCTCTTGAGGTAGCATTGGCAAGTGTACATGTATGGCTAAAATAGATATGTATTTATGATTGAAAATGATATTAGTATATGTGTGTTGGGTGTCAAAAAACAATATATTATTGATTAATGTAATGATTACATGTTTATTCCTTTTTCAAAAATAAACAAATTACAAAAAAAAAATAAACACCTTCTTGTATTTAGTGTAGAGGTTGGTAAATAGCTTGTGATTACCGTTGAAATGAAACCGTACACTTCTTGTTTCATGACGGTCAGTTTTTTTTTGCTAGAGGAAACCGGAGTTCCCTGATAAAAAAAACCCCACCGACCTGCCGAAAGTCACTGACAAAAGAAATCACATTAGTAATATTACCAATTAATAATAATCAAGTGACTGTTGATGAAAAACAAAATCCACATAATATTACTGTTCATGAAAAAAAATCAACATTATATATAATACGACCCAGGTATTCACCTTTTTTCCCCCCATATCTTCAGAATGTTTCATTTGATGCCTTTATTTGAATGACTTAAGAGAAAGCTGAAATCGTAAAATATTTAATTTTGTATTTTTTTTATTTTCGCGAACAGTTTATTGCTAAGAATCGCAAAATTAACACCCTTAAAAAAATCCGCTTAAATAGTAGATTAATAAATGTAGATATTTATGTTTCAGACAGAATATGTTTTTAACATCATGTTGGGAGTCAGTGGGTATAGTGTTGTATACGGCAATTTTTCAGCTATATCACGACGAGACCAATTTACTAATCAACATGAAGATGAGGTCCCAGCACGATTATTATTTTTTTTAAGTATTTATCTAAAACCTGATATAGATGTACATAATTTTCTATGATACAGCTCTATATCTTAAAGACAAGCCATCGTTATTGGAATCCGACACTGGCCGTGTACATAAAATTCGCCAAGAATACATGGTTTTAATTGATTGAGATTCTAACCATTGATAAACGTTTATTTACCATGAAAATATAAAATCGCGGTACAACAAAACTAGGAAACCAACACGAAAATCATTTATAGAGGGAAATACAAAGAATGTGAACCAATATCAAACTTTGTTTACAACGTACATCTACATGTATACATGTGTATGTAATTGTACTAGTAACTAACTACCTCATTCTTGTTATTGAACGTGTACTATGCGTATTTCCCAAGTACAAAATTATTGAAAATATTGATTTTTGCTCATGGAGGACAAAAGAAAATAAATATAAGAATGTAATTTTATTTCATATTCGCATTCACAGTTAGTAATAGGTGCCCGTGACCCAGATATGATTGCAACGTTGTCCTCAAAGTCTTATTTCAACGTGATCACTTTACATAGGATACAAACGTCTGTGCGAAAATAAAACGCTCAGCTAACCACCGTTAGTACTCGAGCGACACCTGTTGGGTAAATTTGGGTGAATGTTCCCCATTATAAAACGAAATTCTCTGTCATGTTCTGGGGCTGCATTTCGTATTAAGGGGTAGGTACACTAACTCCAGTTGTTGGCAATTTAAATAGTGAAAAGTATATAAATATTTTAGATGACAATTTATGGCTGGTCATTGCCCAGCATTTTCCTACAAGCCCCTACATATTCCAGGAGGACAATGGCCCATGCCATGTGTCTCGGAGGAAAAATCAGTGGAAAACAGAAAAGATATTCCAACTTTAGAGTGGCCCCCACAAAGCCCAGACTTAAATATAATAGAAAATGTGTGGAAAGTTATAAAAACAAAAGTTCAACGACGAAGATGACATTCGAAATGCTGAGGACCTAAAAACTGTTATTGCTGAAATTTGGACCTCACTTCAACTACATTATATAAGAAGTTTATATGACTCCCTTCCAAGGCGTTTACGGGTTGTTTTAAGAGCTAGAGGCAATATCACAAAATACTAACAGTTTGAGGTAGGTTTTATTATTTATTTCAGTAAGAAAAACTATAATTTTTCTCTGTCTGGAACACAAACGTTGAAATGACGTCGGCCATTTTGGGAACTCAATTACGTCACATGACTGCATGTTATGTATAATGTTCAAGATTAGTGTGTTCTTTATAATGGCGTTGTTTGTCGGGTTATGTGTGACGGTTTGTATTAAACATGTTATGTATCATGTTCAAGATTAGTGTGTTCCCTATAACGGCGTTCTTTTTAGGGTTATGTGTGACGTTTTATATTAAATATGTTATGTATAATGTTTAAGATTAGTGTGGTCTTTATAATGGCGTTGTTTGTATTAAACATGTTATGTATCATGTTCAAGATTAGTGTGTTCCCTATAACGGCGTTCTTTTTAGGGTTATGTGTGACGGTTTATATTAAATATGTTATGTATAATGTCCAAGATTAGTGTGTTCTTTATAACGGCGTTGTTTGTCGGGTTATATTAAATATGTTATGTATAATGTTCAAGATTAGTGTGTTCTTTATAACGGCGTTGTTTGTTGGGTTATGTGTGACGGTTTATATTAAACATGTTATGTATCATGTTCAAGATTAGTGTGTTCTTTATAACGGCGTTGTTTGTCGGGTTATGTGTGACGGTTTGTATTAAATATGTTATGTATAATGTTCAAGATTAGTGTGTTCTTTATAACAGCGTTGTTTGTGGGGTTATGTGTGACGGTTTGTTTCCAATTTTGTACTCCTTATTAAATCAGTGTTATTTACCTTTGATTAGTAACGTTCACATTTTACACAATGTGAAAATGTTCCAAAGTTAGAACAGTGGGACCCGCCGAATTTTTCTATTCGCTGGGAAACACCGGAAACGTATCAATTGCCGTTTCGCCAACGTCCTGATCGTCAACGGACCGCAATACTACTACTGTTCCTCTCAAATCCAACTCGACGACACCGACACCTGCGGACTGTATTGCCTGTACTACTTCAAACGGAGACATCGAGGAATGGAGCTGCCGGACATAGTGAAAGACTGTTCCACCGTTGATTTAAAAGGAAACGAGGACAACATTTTAAGATCTGACTGTTAACATTGTATATTGTCGTGCATTGTCGTTATGATAGAATGTATTGAACTTGATAAACAATCGAACTGTTAAAATTGAATTTGGTCGTGTATTGTCTTGATAAATGTCCCCATTAAAGAATGTATCGTACTAATAAACGGACGAAATCGTGTTAAGACGACTATTGTATATTGTCAAGCATTGCCGTGTCTGTATTATAGAATGTATTATACGTAATAAATGATACGAACGAAATCGTGTCGTTGTGTTATGCTCAGAGTTACTTCCCTTTGAATACGCTTAGTCCTACTGGAAATTACTTCCCTTTGAACATGTGTATGTATACACATTGAGTTATCCCCCTCTTTCTCATCGAACATACACACCGAATAAAGTTATTTCCCTCGGTTTATAAAATCTGATCGAATATCGTTATTTCCCTCGGTTTACAATTGATCGATCTGCAACAGAATTACTTCCCTTTGAAAAGACGGATTACCACAATCCAGAAACATCAAAGAGCCATACCGATTGATGTCGCAACATCGACTTGAGAAAACACGATAAAAACGACCACGATAGGTTTTCTAAGGTCAAGCTCTGTTTTACGCTTTATTATTCTAAAAATAAAATTATTACTTATCGTATATAATCATGAATTAAACACAATTAAAGACATTTATCAATAAAAACATCTACGTAATTACGCTCTTCAATTACTCTATCTGTTGAGGTTTACACTGACATGTGTATTTATCATTTCAGGTCAAGCTGAATGGTCATTGCGTGCGATGGATATTTGATGTGTCTGTTGTCCTTGTATAAATTCTGACTGCATAACTCGTCATACATGTTAGCGATTAGGAACTCAAACATACTATAATAAATTCATTTTCTGTGTAACACTTTTTGCCATTCAAGTGACTTCGTGGCATACAACTATACGTAACTTACCATTTTTAAAGTAGAATGCTATGTGCAATCTTGTTTATTGCTTTTTCATGTTTCATGGGAATGGTAGTGTAAAGTGTAGATCAGTCAAGTATTTTGATAGCTAAGAAAAAGAACAAGAATAAAACATTTCAGAAGGTCATTAGAGTTTTCAGTATTCCCACTTGAATACATTAATTTTAGAGTCACATGTCATTTTATACGTGTTTTGATTGGTTTAAAAATTTAGGTTATTTGTCAATGCACGGAATCAAAAAATAGACGTCGTTCTCAAGGCGTCGCGTTCCGTTGTCATCAGGTGATTTTCCTTAAATGAGACACCTTTGGGATTATTTGCCTAATTTTGCAAGACATAAATATATTGTTCGATATCACAACAAAAAAAGTTTGAATTAATTTATATGGATAGATAGAAATTATGTGTTCCGTTCATTCGAAATACCTCACTCATGCTGTACGCACCCTTGCGTAACTCGCTACTCGTGTTACACGGTGTGTAAAACCTGATAGAGGTTTTTTCGTGATGAACCGAACAAAAATTGCGATGAATCCTTAGTTAATGCAACTACGCGAATATACACAAGACGGGCGCCACATGTGAAGCAAGAACATTTAACTATTCCGAACCACCTGAGTTCACCCTCCGGTTTTTTGTTGGATTCATGTTACTCGATGCTTGGTTTTCTGTGTGCTGTTTGAAGATCGTTTTGTTATTTGTCTTTTGGACATTGTATTGTCCCCTTCTGATTACTCCTTTTGGTATATTAAAACTGTTCTTGTGCTTCCTTAAATTTGTGTACATAACAGACGATCTTTCGGATATAATCATTGTTTATTACATTAGAGCATGGTAACTCTAAAAGACAAGACAGAAGTGCGAATGTAATGAATATCCAAACGATTAGCAAAGGTCTTAGACAAATTGTATATTCTTCTATCCATTTGTTAATAAAATGGAAAAAAATGGAAAATAAATAATATGAATGATTCGTTCTCCTATGCGGATGAAAAATAGTTTCGATATTATCAAATTCGCAATGTCGTATTTAGACCAAAAAAAACAAAGGTTCTCCTCCCTCGGGTATATGTGACCATAGCATATTTAGGCTATTCTGTTTAGTGTTTGGCCTTCAAATCTTGAACATACCTGATAAATATTCTTTCATCGTGCGCACTTATTTATATATCTGCGTTTTTATTAAGCCTAAATGTTGACGAAGAATTATTGTTCCCCTCAAAGTAAGTAAAATAAACCTCCACTTTCTGAAAATAGAATCATGTTGCTTCTAATCAGAATATAGACAACATATTATGATACTTAAATCGCGATCGGTTTAGGGATTACAATCTGAATACAATCTATCTAAGAAAGATTAATCTACATAAAGATGATTATCATATTATTCTAAAACATGTATCACTGAATGTGTCTCTTTAACGATACCGCAGTCGAGGGAGTGAGTGTTGTATAATACCAAGTGAGTACTTGATCAGCCATATCATGACGAGAATAAGTGTCATAATCATGGTTTCGTCCCATGAGGGAAGGTTCGGAAAAATATATATAATTGAAGATACCAAAGGGGTTATCAGAATCAGTATATCAAAGAATGACAGACCACACAATGGCCAAAAGAAAAAGAACAAAAGGGCAAACAACGATCTACAAAACATTACTCATAAAACTAAAGATCGAGTAACACGTACCCCACTAAAAACCGGGAGGGGGGATGAACTCATGTGTTCCGGAAGGGTAAACAGTTCCTGCCTCATATTTGTGTTTAAGAATGTCATCGTAAATAGTTGAATTGTAATGATCTTATTTAGCTGGATTATATACATTTCAATTTGTCATTGATAGCCCTTAAGGGTATCTTATAAAAAATCCTGGTTTCATCTCACTCTAGTGCAAATTTGATATATTTAACACAGGTGCCGGGGTTATATATAAAATGAGTTCTTAAGAATAACATAAAACATTGTCTTACATATATACTTCCGGTTTCATCCCACTGGTGGGGTTCTGGAGTAAAGTAATATGAAAATGAAAACAAAATAGAAATGTATAGTACGATTCCGATTAAACCAATCAACGTTTGATGTACACATTATACTAAAAGATAATACTATTATCTGTAATTAATTCTAATGCTTTTAAGAGCTTATCACACTGTAAAAGATACCAAAATTTGGCTTTAAAATTTCCGGATTATCAAGCATTTATACAGAAATCGATCATGCCCGACATTGTTTTATTGTAAGCACAATACAACGGAGGAAACAGTGATAAAAAAAAACTTTTAGAACCATCTAAATGGCAAAATAATGTTTTTTACTTGTCAAGGTTGTTTATCATAATATGAAATTCCCGGATCGAATCAGGTTTTTTTCCGGAATATTTTGTACAAAATTTGATAATCGTAATTCAAACATTTGTTTATATCCAAGACTACAAGATGTCATAGAAGTACCGCTATGCAATATGTCAGTTTATTCAGGAATGTAATCGGATTATATTCAGTTTATTCAGGAATGTAATCGGATTATATTCAGTTTATTCAGGAATATAATCGGATTATATTCAGTTTATTCAGGAATGTAATCGGATTATATTCAGTATATCTATATTGATGCTCTGTTTGCAACAGAAATTTGTGAAACCCAAAATCCGTTTATTTCAAAGATAGATAACATTTATAATGTCTCTTTCTGTTGTCGGTAAATATATCGTTTTCACATGCATTACTTTAGTATTAAATAAATGGGTGTTTTCATAATGGACCGGTTATATGTCCAAGGTTAGTCAAAATGGCCCAAGGAAGGTTGTATTGGCCCAAGGTAACGCCGAGGGCCAATATAACCTTCCGAGGGTCATTATGACTTGACCGTTTTATCATTTTTCAATATTATTATTTAAACATTAAAATTTAGAAATTTTATGAAAACTAAAATTTTTGAAAATTTTACCGTTTTGAAAATTTTATATATTTGGAATATTGGAATCTCTTGAATATTTTGAACTTTTTTATATTGATTTTAGAATTTAGAAATTGTATGAACATTTTGAAATTTTATGAAATTTTAGAAATATTTAGGTAATCTTCATTATTTTTGAAGAAGGCCATAATGGATCGGTCTATTATGGCTTTTATCGGTCCATTATGCATTTTACCGGTTCATTATGACTTTTACCGGTCCATTATGGCCTCAAAAACCATAATAGACCGCCAAAGCATTTTGGAGCAAAATAATGTTCTTGCTGTATAAATATAATCCAGTCTGTAGTATTCATAATATAACCTACTGGTTAATAAATGCTCTTATTTATGTTGTTTGTGTTTTTGGTCGTATTCGGTGCCTTGTATTGCCAGTTTCTCTGGATTATACATTTGTTGATTTTCTCTTCGGTTTTCTCTGATGTTTATTTCCAACTCGGGTACCCATGGAAACACAGTAGTTAGTCAGAATGACAAGGACAGATCGGATGACCTTGTATGCAAACATCCTATTACACTTTCTTATTTTAAGACTTTTATGTTATAATATTTAATAAAACGGTGACAGCTGGAACCTGCAAATTAATTGCAAATTCCAAGAAATCCTTGTTATTAAGGTAGAAATCACAGGGAACAACTGGTCCTAACTAGATGTCGTATTAGTCATAATAGATATACTTACAGTTATTAACCACATGGATGGTGTAATGGTTAGCATGCTAGCCTCTATTGCGGTAGATCGTGAGTTCGAGTCCCGATCGGGTCAAACCAAAGACTATCAAATTTCGTATTTCTTGCTTCTCCGTGAAGCACATAGTGCTAGTGAGAAAGAACAATGACTGGTTGGCTCGAACTCAGGATGATAAAAAGCTAAAATATTGCTCACTTGATGTTAATCTTGCAATAATCACTCAACCAACGATTGCATTAAACAACAATTAATAAAGATAATGTAAGAAGAAGGAAACGTTGATGAAGCAGGAACCCGGGGTATAGAAATAGTATCTTCTGTTGCTGTGTACAGCACCTCAAAAAGGGACCTACGATGATTGTCCGACCATATCCATTAGCCACATTTTATTTGACGGTTATAATGTTTTTAATTTTGCTTTTGTCATATGCAAAGCTGAAACACTGTCCTCCTGGAGTTGAATAACAATCAGTTACAATCAGTGACCAACGCATGTCCCTTTGTCCTAAACGTCAGAGAATACCAAAGGGGCAATCAAAAATGAACAACCAGATAAACTGGCAACATAGTGTACACAAGACGAAAAAAATACAAACCCAAAACAAAACACAATATGTGTTGGACAACACTGCGCAAACAAGAACAAATCACGTACATAAGGCATGATCCCTCCTAAAATAAAGTAGGTTAATAAAATAGTAGATATCAAGTTGAGTGCGTACAACGCTTTTCAGGAATAACCTCAAAATATAAAGTCAAATGCCATAAAGTTTTGGAAGCAATAACACCAAAGGGCCTAAACAGGATTGACAAAATCAATTTTTATATATTTATGTTCAAGTTCTAGGAGTCTGATAACGTATTCAGTATGTTCATTATTAATCCTATAATCGATATAATATCAATTCCTTAGAAGAAAAGAGAAATAAAATAAATTAGTTCCGTTATCTATTCCAGTGGGTCTAAAAATCTTATTTAAAATATTTCCAAAACAGGATTAACTATTGTCAAATGTAGGAGCTTATCTTTAAAATACGGGAATAGAAAAAATAATTTTTAATTATTGAGCATTATGCTATCAAGAGCAATTAATACATAAATATTAGATAGTGAGGTTAGGTAATGTTAGGTTATACGTCATGTTTGGAGCTATTGTAGATATGTTCTAGGCAATATCTATACCACACCTTTCGGGGTTAAACAGTTAAACAATATTGGGAAAACCGTGGTATAAATGATGTGTTGCATGAAGCCATGCAATATCACACTTAGGTCGTTGATTATTGTACGGCCATCTGAGAGTAATAAAATTACAGCCCGTATTTAAAGTGTGAAATATCTCATATATGCGTGTATTATTTCATAGTTCTTAGCTGTTGCTTATAAACCCTAAAAATATCAAAGTAAAAGAATGCATTCGTTTCATAAGCTTTTTATTCGTATCTAATCCGAAACAGATGGGGTTCTCCTACCTCAATTATAGGTGACCTTTTCCGATTTTAACTATCCTGTTTAGGCTCTTTGGTTTTATCGTGTCCAAAGAAGTTTAAATTATGTTGCTGTTCAGTATTGTGGCTTTGAGAGAAAATGTGATTGCCTTGCACTGGTTTGATTATGAGCGTGCATGATGTAGGTTATTCCAGAAACACGTCGTGTGCAGTCTTAGATGACCCTAGCCGAATATGGATAACCTGATTATGACCTTTGCTCTACTTGTTCCTAAATGATTGGGATTTCAAGTATTGTGGCTTTGAGAGTAAATGTAATTGCCTTGCACTCGTTTGATTATGAGCGTACCTGATGCGGGTTATTCCAGAAACACGTCGTGCGCAGTCTTATGATAAAGATCGTACCTGATGCAGGTTATTCCGGAAACACGTCGTGTGCAGTCTTATGATAAAGATCGTACATGATGCAGGTTATTCCAGAAACACGTCGTGTGCAGTCTTATGATAAAGATCGTACCTGATGCAGGTTATTCCGGAAACACGTCGTGTGCAGTCTTATGATAAAGATCGTACCTGATGCCGGTTATTCCAGAAACACGTCATGCGCAGTCTTGTGATAAAGATCGTACCTGGTGCATGTTATTACAGAAACACGTCGTGCGCAGTCTTATGATAAAGATCGTACCTGATGCAGGTTATTACAGAAACACGTCGTGCGCAGTCTTATGATAAAGATCGTACCTGATGCAAATTATTCCAGAAACACGTCGTGCGCAGTCTTATGATAAAGATCGTACCTGGTGCAGGTTATTCCAGAAACACGTCGTGCGCAGTCTTATGATAAAGATCGTACCTGATGCAGATTATTCCAGAAACACGTCGTGCGCAGTCTTATGATACAGATCGTACCTGATGCAGGTTATTCCAGAAACACGTCGTGCGCAGTCGTATGATAAAGATCGTACCTGATGCAGGTTATTCCAGAAACACGTCGTGC
>MJUT01064805.1:351175-375056 GCA_002080005.1 Gigantidas platifrons
TGATAAAGATCGTACCTGGTGCAGGTTATTACAGAAACACGTCGTGCGCAGTCTTATGATAAAGATCGTACATGATGCAGGTTATTACAGAAACACGTCGTGCGCAGTCTTATGATAAAGATCTTACCTGATGCAGGTTATTCCAGAAACACGTCGTACGCAGTCTTATGATAAAGATCGTACCTGGTGCAGGTTATTACAGAAACACGTCGTGCGCAGTCTTATGATAAAGATCGTACCTGATGCAGGTTATACCAGAAACACGTCGTGCGCAGTCTTATGATAAAGATCGTACCTGATGCAGGTTATTCCAGAAACACGTCGTGCGCAGTCTTATGATAAAGATCGTACCTGATTCAGGTTATTCTAGAAACACGTCGTGCGCAGTCTTATGATAAAGATCGTACCTGATGCAGGTTATTCCAGAAACACGTCGTGCTCATTAAACTTGATATCTACGTTTATATTATACGGTAAATTAATCCACTGGTTTTTGAACTCGGAAAGTATCGGATATTATCATTGTAGATCATTACACTTGGTTGAATTATCTTTGGGTTCATCTTAATGAAAACAATGGATGTCATATTGTTATAGTGTGTCAACAATGCAAATTGCTGCTTACTACATTTCTCTGACGTCACATTATTTTTCGGGCAGTGGATTATTTCTAAGAATCAACAGTTTATGCTTTTGTTGTTGCGCATATTAACTTTAACCTTTGACCATTTTAGGTTTAAAAACCTTTTTTTAAATATTTTGGAACTCGCTGGTATCGAACTCCTGCTTGACGTATTAAGATCTGATTTAAGCTTGAAAATTTCCGTATAATCACACGGCTATGGTAATCACTATTATACAATATAATTAATATATATATACTAGTATATGACTCTTGGTATTAAACTTTATTTAATTGAGTAATTGATAAATATATAGAAGTATTTCAAATCTGGTATAATTTATGCTCAGAACGGAGGAATACGTGAACTTTATACACCATTATACGCAAACAAACACACACAATGTAAATAAGACATGAACCCTAAGGTACCATTACTTTCAGCAGACAACAATGGGCCTTTGTTTGCTATAACTAACCAGTCATTACCCGATACAAGGCAAATTGTTTCGATCTTATCTCTTAGCAATCCCTTTATTTGCAGTCACAGCCGTATAATACATTTTAAAGTAGTTTATTATTGGTAAGCTTTATCTAGCGAAATCAAAAATATTTTCAATTTTATGTGTAAATTGTCTTTTTTATCACATTTTATCGGTTTTACTAATGATTTTTAAATGACATTAAAATGTTATTATCCAGGAAAAAATCAAATACAAGCAACTATAGTAATTTCAAATATTCATTGAGGAGAGAGAAAAAAAAGCATTCACACTTTGATATGTTTGAGAAAAAAAATGTGAAATTCATTATCCATAGTCAATAAACCGAAAACAAAACATCCTTAAAGTACGTTTGATTTATTGCATAATTTCCACTGTGAAAATCTAATTTTAATTGCAAAATAGTTTTTTTTCTGTATTGATAAAATGTTATAAATTTGACGTGTTAACTTTAACTTTCAGACAAAACAAAACAAACAAACAAACAAGCTGAAAACAAATCAAACAAACAAGCTGAAAACAAAACAACAACACAAGCAAAGACAGCACTACAATGGTGTAAACCTATGTCTAATATCTTCCTGATAATCTACCATAAATGGGTTGTCATATTCTCCTTAAATAAACGATCTGCCACCCAAAGATGGGGGCGGACCACACAAAACACATGCTGGTTTGAGCCTTCTGCTGGGTACAGGAGAGTAATTTTTATCATTGCATTTTAAAATGTCCTTCTGACTTCCAGGTTTCAGGTGAAAATGTGTCTTCCCCGTCCGATTCCACATTATCAGCACCTTCACTGTCTTCGGTACTGATAATAGGAATAGGGTTTTTCTTCTCAACAATAGAAAGGTTGTTACCCAGTTCGAGGTAGTGTGCCATAGTAATAGCCTGGGATTGCTTGACACAATTAGTCAACGTCTTAATTTCGTTACTAAAGGAGCCATTATACCATGTCTACCATTACCAGTCAAAAAGATGGTAAACTGTAAGAGTCAAAATATAACACAGTATTACTAGACGGATATACTAGTAACCTGTACTCGATACAACATTATGTGATACAATTTGTCAGTGACTTTCGGTCGGTGGTTTCTCTGGGTACTCCGGTTTCCTCCAATAAAACTGACCGCCACGATATGACTGAAATAGTGTTGAAAGTGGCGTTAAACACCATAAGCATAACCATAAGCCTTCAAAATTTCCTCATGCTGTTTATATATCTGGATTTCTTTGAGGGGGAAAATCCTGAATGTTGCACTCTCCCTGAGGTTACATCCTTGAATCTAGGATATCTCCGTTCTGTGTATGTATTTTGTAAATCGTGGAAATTGTAAGCCTCTGCAATGTGTGTCAATAAGTAATTTAATTAGTCGACAATACAAACATGTTCTTCGTGTATCAACAACATATATAGTTAATTAGTCTGAAAAAAATGCATAGAATGGAATGAATCCAAGTCAGTATTGTAAATTGTTTATGGTTAAATGAAATAGAATAAAATAACATTAGAAACTACGAGAGCAGAAAAATATCAGAAGTGTATATCATATTATATCATAATTGATTTCCTTTTAAAGAAAAAAAAGTCCCTTATCATTCCAATCCATGCGACGTCTGTGAATAAATAATTATGGAGTCAACAATGTGAAATGTTTGACCAATGTCATGAACATCTATAGTCAATTAGTGTTAAAAGAATTAGCAAGGAATGAAATAATAGTTCGTTGTTATTCATTAAAATACAATTATGTGTAATTCTAGTATGTCATATGAGACAAGGTGTAAAATAAAACCGTAGATTTTCAAACTTAGTGCGCATAACCTTCATCAGGTGCGCTCAAAATTTAAAGATTGGGAAGCCGACTGACTTAAAGGGATATTAAAGCTCGTTTTAAAGGAATACTCCAGTCAGTTGAAAAGTTGTTTTAATTCAATTCATTATCACTTTTTATTCATAAATAACTTATTATTTTTAAAAAAGCACCTTTATTAACATTAATATACCCAATTAAAAAATGAATATTTGGAATTTCCTGTCGTAGTGTAAGCGGCCATGACACCTATTCATGTGACGTCACAGGACCGTATCATGTTAGTTGAATAAATAACATGTATCTGACTCTTCCCAACATCGTGCCCGTTTGATTATGTTTTGATATAAGATCAACTGCAGTACAATGTTTATAATCGTATATCGTTCTAATTTTTTCTTAATATTCCCATCCAATGTTACATTTTCATAAAACAATGAGTTTATTTGTATCGGGGGGAGGGTTTACGTATAATTTCATCTTAGAGAATTTCATGTTTTACGTGAATCTACGGTTTCAGAAGCAAGAGTAGAAATAAACTGACAAAACATGACCAACCTCATCATCTGCCTCGGATGTACGACTTGTTCTTCAGTTTGTCGGATATTATCGCCACTCCATTAAACGTTTTAGCTAGGTCGGTAGATCTTTAGCAGACCTTATGACAGCACAGCAGGAAATAGGCGAAAGAAAAAGGAACACTGAGAATAGCATTTGGGAGAACATCAAATAATGCATTTACTATTTCTACGCAACTGTTTAAATCAGCTGCAATTATTGTACATGGTGACAGTACACTTTCACGTCAACTGTATACTGGTGTGCTCTGACTACCTTATGCTAAAGACAATAAATACTGATCATAACGAACCATTTTAGTGGGTCCGAATCCAGATTGCATGCACTGGTTCCGGTTCAGTTTTCTAATACTATTATCTCCCGAGATTGTATATTTATTTCCAATACCATAGAGTATATGATAGACCTAGACTTCCAATAAATTGATATTAAGTCAATTGTACATTGTTGAATTATAATACAAAAACCACTAAGGAATCATCAGCCAAATTAATTGAAATTGGATCGAATTGAAATATATTAATGAGAAAATGTTCCATCAGAAATTAACAACCGATTTATCATGCAATATAACGGTTACGAAATTCCTATTTTAATTGACACCGTAAGGGAATTATTTAATATCCTGCTGATCATAAGGAGCTGCTTATGACCGGCGTTGTCGTGATCGTGTGGTAGTTGGATTTACAACTCCAACGAGGTGTCTTCCTCTATATTGTCACAACAAAATACCCACAAGAGGTGCGGTTTTGCCACTTATTGCCAAACTGTATCAGCAGATGTAAATTATACCATACAATCCCAACTGAGGCCATGTAGAAGAACTTTGCCAGTTTAAGTCAAACCGGATCATCAAGCACGTTTGGTTTAAATGTAAAATTTACCTTTATTTCTTTTAAAACAAAGTAATTAAATTATTAGAGATACTGACAGTGAGAGGTTAATGAAGGAGCGCAAGGACGGATAACTATGTGCTACAAATTGAATATCGAGGTTTGATAATATTAGATTTAATAGAACAAATGTATGAATGTACGTCATATTTGGAAGCCATTTTGTGCCGCTTGTATGTAGGTCTTAACTCATAGCATTGGTTATTGTAAGGATAAAATTAAATGCGATAGTAGCGTCAAATGACCATAAATGTCGGCTAACCAATGGTGTTCCCATCGTCCAAAAACTTAAATTTAAGCGGCACAACATGGCCTCCAATTATAACGTATATTGACCCCCTGCCTGTAGAAATAACCATAAACACAGACGGAAATATATTAATTCATTATTTTTTGTTATTATTTGTTTTGCAGTTGTTACTTTTAATCTACTTTCATCAACATACCAATATAGTATATTAGATGATCATGGTTACTCTACAGTAGGATTAAATTATGTAGTTTTCATGGTCAAAGCTTGTAAAGACGCACATGTCGGTTTATTCGAAACAAACAACGTCAATGGCAAGGCTTATGAAATTGTTATCGGTGGTTGGACAAATACTAAATCTGTAATTCGAAAGGCAAAACAAGGTGAAAATAAAGTTTTCAAGAACGCCATTGTTTTGGATTGTAACAACTTCGTAGTCATGTGGGTAAGCTGGATTGGAGGAGTAATCAAAACTGGAAGAGGTTCGAGTGTCGGATGTGACGTACTAATGAGCTGGACCGACCCTAGTCCAAGGGCAGTAACTCGTGTTGGAATAGCGATGTATTATACAGCTGCTTTTTGGATTTTTGACTTTCCCTATAATTCAACAAGTAAGTACAAAAAGTAAATATTATCTTGAATTACACAATTATTAGTTAAAGTGATAATGAGTCAGAATAATTTAATAGAAGTATGAATTACACAGGTGTATTTTATTGGTTGATTGGTTGGGTTTTGGTGTTTACGCTACTTTCAACAATAGTTCAGTTATATCGTGGCGGTCAGTTTAATTGACAGCGGACACCGGAGTACCCGGAGAAAATCACCGACCTACCGCAACTCACTAACAAACTATATCACATAATGTTCATCGAGTACACCTCGCAATAAGCGGAATTCCCACTCACAGCGTTAGTGGTGATAGACACCGATTATACAGGTAGTTGTTAATTTAATCACCATGCAATCACCTCTACGACGACCTCTATTTCAAAGCTCATTATGTTGAAATATAAATTTAATAATGAGTCTGATTTCTTTCATTTAATTTTTTAATTAAAAGTTTATTTGTTTCATATACAATAGTTTTAAGGCAATGACTGGTACCAACAACGTATTCATGCATATACGTACTACAATACGAAAATGAACAACAACAAAAATGTCATAACAAACATTTCTTACTTCCAATTATCGCATGGCTCATTGTGTTACTATACAGATGCACAGTATGGTGTCTGCAATATCATGACTGTGAAAAAAAAAACAAAAAAGTATTAATCTTCATTGTAGGTTGTTCCACGACAAGTACAACAATAGGAAATACAATTCAGACAACCAACATTGAAACCACAACAATGGACATATCAACAGAAAGTGTTGTCACGACAACATTAATCGAGACAACCACTGAGAACCCCACATCTGATTTGCATACAACTGACAGTGTTGTCATGACAACATTAACGGATCCGACAACCATAAAGCCCACAACTGATTTGTATACAAATACTGACAATATAGACATGACAACATTTCCCCCGACAAGTACTGTTGAAACTACGACTGATGTAGATACAACAGAGAATGTTGACATGACAACATTAATCGAGACAACCACCATGAAACCCACAACTGATTTGTATACAACAACTGACAGTGTTGCCATGACAACACTTTCACCGACAAGTACTATTGATACGACGACGGATGTGGATACAACAGAGAGTGGTGTCATGACAACCTTTAGTGAGACAAGTCCCGTTGAAACAAAATCCGACACAACAGAAATTACACAAAGCGTTAGTTTCACGTCAACAACGTCAGACAATACACAGCAATGTCACTGTTCATGTTCAAGTGTAAATATAGATTTGAGTGAAAAGGAATTATTACAAAAAATTCAACAGTTGAAAATAGATATGACTGTTGTTACCAAGGAAACCAATAAATACAAACGATCCTTAATATCAAGCCCGGATAACCGAGTGTCATCTAAAGTCATTGGATGGACCGGAATTTCAGTTGTATTATGTGTTTTGCTTGTGATAGTACTTTTAGATATTGGACATCTTTTACGTTTTATATCGAGCTTTCAAAAAGTATTCACAAACTAAGGACAACATCTTCTTATAATAGATTATATTTAGATGTGGGTGTTTATCAATCTAATTCCAAACTCAGGATAATTTTTTTTTAAAAGGGAAGTCTTATTGGCATTTCGTTTATGCGAGTTTCCGCCAGGAAGCATACAGGTTTCCGACGAACGCACAATGACTCAAAAGTACCCGAATACTGGATCATGTTTTCGTGGTTCAAGCGGACACATATTCGAAATACATGTAGCCGAAACATTTTTAACACATTTATTTGGGATGGCTGATGCCATTTTGAAAACGAATGGGGTCGATAACAAAATGGGGAAGGTATTCGAGTGAGTGTCTGACGTGGCCCCGCAATGCACGTGATCGATTAAAAACCTGTCATTTTTATAATTTTTTGTAATTGTTTCCGTTTCTTCCCAACGATATAAATAGAAAACTATATCAGTATAAAGAAAACAAAATCATGTAAATTATTATATGACCTCAGATAATGTCTTTTCTGATTGGCTGATGTCCCTAGTAGCGATCATTGATAAAGAATTATATTCCCCTCGCATGACGTAAGGATCGGTGAATATATCATTTATTCACCTCGCGTGACGTAACGTGCGGTAAACATAACATTCTAATGTCTTCTACCAATCTCAACCAAAACAAACGTTGTGATGAAATCTTATTTTAAGGGTAAAAGAAATATATAAAATGTGTCATATAATACATGTATAACAATTAATGACTTTCAATTCGATGGATAGCATGATTTATTAGATATAAATATAATATTCTTGGGTTAATAAATCCTTGTATCCACTTCATTAAAAGTCTTCAATTGTATAATAGTGGCGGTGCAAAGTGCATATCTGAACTAACAGACCAATCTTGACATGCGTAAGTAAAGCCTACAAACCATGAATATGAAAAGAGCTGTAATATTCAAATGGTTTCGTACCATTAAATTACTTTGACCACGGTAACATATAAAATGAACATTACAAGGAGCATGTGATTCTTATCTTCCACTACAGAACCTAGTGATGTGTATTGCCGAGTGAATACCTGTGCATATCACTGCGCGTTACTTGCGGTGTTCCAGTTTAGGCTGTATATTATTATGTATAACTAGAGGGGGGAAATAACAATCTCCTATAGAATAAAATGCTGTCTGCTTAAGCATTTCATTGAGGCCTCTATCATAATCAGATTATTGATCACTTTGTGTACACGCGTGCCAAGCGGACTGTGTTGGTAATCTATTTTATCAGGGATTATTTTTGAAACGAATTTGATGACCCAAGCCAAGGTAATTGTAATCCGTGGGAATATAGATTCCTTTAAAGTGATAATCAAAGATTGAATAAATTATCGGTTCCTTTTAAGTCTTGTTGAAATTGATTAATATTAATTAATATTAATTACCGGCCCTTTTAAGTTTCATTAAAAATATAAGTTTACACGCCAGACGCATTTATTCAATAAGAGCTAAAAAATAAAATGATTGTTAATTTTTGTGATGAATTCTAATCAAATGTTGTATGAAAAGCATCGTGTAGTCTACGGTCATCATTCTTTCAATTCGCGATGTTACCTGAACAATCTAGTTTTTGTGTCGTTTCGTTAGTTATATTCTATAATTTATTTTGTAAATATTTGTGTATTGATTTTTTTATTTGTTGTGTATTGCTTGATGAATGTAGTGCTTTAATAGATCTAGTGGTGAGATCGTTTTTATCAAATATTTCTTTGTTTCTGATGTGGATTATTCATGTACAATGTATACAATATTGTAATACCGGTAATAAAATATAAATTGTCTGATTTTATAATTTTATTTAGTTCATCAACTGTCAACAATAACGTCTTTGTCAAGAACATACCACAAATCACATGCATACACAAAACAAACAACCGTCCTGTCAAACAATGTGTTACAAAAATTAATGTCATGACGTCACACTCGACCTCGGATGACTCGAAGCTCGGATAACTCGAACAATTTCTGGCAGTCCCTTCAACTTCGACTTATCGAGTTCGACTGTATATCGATTTGATAGAAATATAAGTGATTAAGCGCCACTTGTAATAATACAATAAAAAAAAGTTGAAGATGTTAAATGGTTAATCAGAAGGGCAGACAATGTAATTGTCAAAGGACAAAGGATAAACAATGTCCACGATCAAAATACAAAACATGTACTACCTATACAGAAAAGTAAAGATTAGTCAATAACGCGAACAGCCATGTAAAATTTGTATTATAATGATAAAGCAAAGATGTAATTATATAAAGTGCTAAATACATATTATTGTTTTATTAATATCGAGACGGTCAGTTTTATTGGTGAGGAAACCGGAGTACCCAGAGAAAACCACTGACCTGTCGCAAGTCACTGACAAACTTTATCATATAATGTTGTATCGAGTAAACACCACCATGAACGGGGTTCGAACTCACAACTACCATACGACCACGACGGCTCCCACCTTATAGTCCTATCCTGCATGTATGTGGTGTGTGGTTAATGTTAACTTTGATTTTTATCATAAATGTTTATCATGCTGCATTCGCTTTTATTACTTCATCCCTGCCAGGGGCGAAGATACACTGACGCAAAAACGGACGAGCGTACACATTGTTTGCTTGATGGAGTTTAACGCCACATTCAACAATATTTCAATTATCTCGAGGCGGTCAGTTTTATCGGTGGAGGCACCCGGAGAAAATCACCGATCTGTCGCAAGTCACTGACAACCTTTATCACATGTTTTACACCCCGACCTGAACGAGATTCGAAACCACAACATCAATGGTGATAGGCACTGATTACACATATAGTTGTGAATCCAACCGCCATACGACAATGGCCATGACGGCGCGACATCATTTGAACAAACCGATGCACTGAAACTGCATAAGTGTAAATTAATTGTGTTGTCACTCTGAAGTTGTTACAATAGTAGCAAGGACTAGATGATCATTGACTACAGCATTGTTAGTTTTTTGTAGCCGACGGTATGATCAGCCTTTATTTATATTTGTACTTTATACACACAAAATAGATTCGCACGGAACATTATGATTGTTGATTACGTTCTGCTTATGAAAAACAAAAGAATATTAAAAGTGACATTTTGTCTAGAACTGGCGGGGACAGTATGCTCATTCAAATGACAGATCCGTGATTTAGCAGCATAACATGGATGAACTATAGTTGTTTCTGGACATTTATGACAGTATTGTCAATTACTCGCAGCATTTATTGACACTGACTATGTGATGAGGCAATGTTAGGTGTAAGGGTGATATCAGATTCATCGAAGAAATACTAGTACACAAATTAATGAATTATAGATATGCATGACACTGGTATTCGTATTCCCATTAATGAATATATATATTTATTTGGGCTATAATACGGAAATTCTGACTGTCGGCCATGTGGGATAAATCGCTTAGAAAGGTGTAAAGATACCAAAGAGATAATCAGTAGACGTAAATCAAAGAAGTACAACACAATGATCAAAATAAAAAAAACAAGAGAACAAACGATCTATAAAACATTACATAGAAAACTAATGATCGAGCAACACTAAAAACCGGGGATGAACTAAGATTCTCTGGAATGGTAAGCAGTTTATCCCATTGAAAATAAACTTTTTTGGTCATGATATAGCTGCAAAATGACTGCGTTGGCGTTAAACAACAATAATTCACTCACTCACACGCTCAATGTATGTTATTCAATAATCGTGTATATTAACGATATGTATGTAATCTGTTCTCATTGAAAATGTTTCTACGTGTGGTAAAACAGATTTTATAAGTCCTTGAAATTTGGTTCTACTACTTTAAACATATTTTATTGTTCAAAAAGACTAAAGGATCAGATTTGGTCGTAACTACAATTAGTTAGTTAACTTATGACAATAAAATGTATTATTCTAGTTTCCGTCGTTCAAACAAAAAAGGACCCGAGTGACTCAATGAGTTAGGTAGTTGGATTACCTAACAACTCATACAAGCCTATCATCAATACGGCGTGGGTTCGCGTCCGGTTTTGTAAATTACAAAAAAGGTCCACTCAGCTAGCAGTCGCAAGTGATAAAGTTTAAACAGACATATACCGTTCTACTCAATACAAAGCATACACATACATATGTACTCGATACATAAAAGACATATAACGGTGTAATCGATGCTACTTTTTCAAGTTTATGCTTCAAGTCTTAGAGATTTGTGCCAGATTGGTATTTTATTTGATATTCCGGTTTCTTTCATCAGAAAACGCCGGTCGTCATGCTATATCTAAAATTGTGTTACAATAAAATGAAAAACAACACATAATACACTGTCGAGACCGGCCCAAAACCCAATAGAAAAATAACACATATTACACTGTCGAGACCGACCCAAAACCCAATAGAAAAATAACACATATTACACTGTCGAGACCGGTCCATAATCCAAAAGAAAGAACAACACATATTACAATGTCATGACCGACCCAAAACCCAATAGAAAAACAACACATATTACACTGTCGAGACCGGTCCATAATCCCATAGAAAAACAACACATACTACACTGTCGAGACCGGTCCACAATCTAATAGAAAAACAACACATACTACACTGTCGAGACCGGTCCACAATCTAATAGAAAAACAACACATACCACACTGTTGAGACCGGTCTAAAACCCAATAGAAAAACAAAACATAATACACTGTCAAGACCGACCCAAAACCCAATAGAAAAATAACTCATATTACACTATCGAGACCGATCCTAAATCCAATAGAAAAATCGTGTGGAGAGAGTCAAGATCGATACCACTAACACAAAAATACATGACCGGTAATTTTCCTGGCTAGACACAGACACGTCAATAATATGGATCACGGTTAAGCTAGTTGTATGGGACCAAACCTCCGCTTGTAGTGAAATAATGCATTCATGCTTGTTCGCAAATGCTTTCCACTTGTCAGTAAAATGTCAACCATCATATTTTATACGGGAACAGCATTATTATAAAGAATGCTATATTCTTGAACATTACATATAATATATTTAGGAAAACAAATTGAAGATAACATAATATGTATCCATTACAATGCCCAAAAGAAAGAAAGAGCAAAAGTACAAAGAATTACGACACATTATACAGAATGGGTGAGTGAGTGAACAATTGTTACTTAGCGTCACCTCAGCAATTTTTCAGCTATATCATGGCG
The DNA here is from genome assembly GCA_002080005.1 of Gigantidas platifrons. Taxonomy (NCBI): domain Eukaryota; kingdom Metazoa; phylum Mollusca; class Bivalvia; order Mytilida; family Modiolidae; genus Gigantidas; species Gigantidas platifrons. Next base: position 363,173 of record MJUT01064805.1, read on the forward strand.
AGAGCAAGTTAATTTTCAGTGAAATGACGAGGAAGTCCGTTTTTGTACTAGACCAACACCCTTAGTCAGAATTGTATAGTGCTAAATCACTGAAACAACAGTCCGCGAATAGACATGTCACACCAGTCGGACACATCAACCTGATTCTGAGTCAATTAGAAAATCATTACAGAGAAAACTAAAGATCGAGCAAAATGAATCCCACTAACAACCCGTGGTGAACTCAAGTGCTGCGGAAATGTAAGCATATGGGTATTAAATGCAAGCACACTAAGTTTTTACAAAGTTACGCACACCAAGAGAACAAAGAATATGTTTTTAATCACTTGGTGTCTATCGTCCGTCCTTCCCTTTGCCATAGTCGTCATAGACAACATAATCTAGGGTGTCATGGAAGTTGTCGTTTGTAATCATCTGTCGTTGTCTCATGTATCCATTTCATGTTTAATCTTCTAATCGGAATCGTTGACATAGATTGCATCACAATTGGCAGGAATGAGTTTTCCATTTCCATTTTTCAAATGTCTTGTTTGACGTGAATCTAAATTCAAATATGTTTCTGATTGGCTGACATGTAAAAACCAACTTCGGAATAACACGAAATAAAATTGTTAATTGTAGGAATATTTCTATTCATCAAGTTTTATAGGACAGTAATATGTGGTCGCAATATGGTGGGGCTTGTCGTTGTAGTCGTCCGTCAGCAAAGACATTGGGTTTCGCGTGATAACGTTTGCCTTAGTTGACGGATCTTCTTGACAATTTAAGACAAGGCTAAATTAATCACAACTCCTCTTAAAAGTTATATGAATCATTGGCATCACTTTGCATTCATCGTCTGTAACAAAAATTATATTTAACTTTCCTCTAAACGCGCTTAGCTCAATGAAATCAAACTAGGCAGGAACATTTGTTAGATGACACCTTACAAAGTTTAAGATATTGGTGCCAATAATTTGTTCTGATTGGCAGAATTTTAAATATCTTCTCAGAATCGCTGAGCAGACTTGATTGTGATATTGTTGAAAAGTTTGAAGATACCTAAGGATTAATTAGAAGCTGTAATTCGACGGACAGATAATACATGTACTCACAAATCCTGTTCTGGTAGTAGGTTGTTGGTTGCCTCTAACACCAACTCTTCGTTTTCACTATCTGTCCAAAAGAAAACGTACAAACAATGATCTATCTAGCACTACACAGAAAAAGAATGACTGAGCAACATCAACTTCACTAAAACAGTGGAAGAACTCAGGTGCTCCGGAAGGGTAGGCGGTCTTACTCCGCTCGTGGGGCCCGTTGAAGGAAGTATATATTATACGATCTGATATACATGTATTAATTGTGAGTTGTTGGTGTCAATCAAAAGGACACGATTTCCGTCACCACAGTCTTTAGCATCAGACCGTATGGTAAAATGAATTAAAGTTTTATTTAGAAATGCAAGCATACATGAGCCATAACGGTTGTTTTATGATATAAATATGATGTTCGTGTCTTCATCGTCCGTCTGTAGAACCTCATTAGTGTGGTTAGTGTTCTCGTCGTAAGTGAGGTAGGTTGTGGGGTTGAGCCACCGTCGGGTCAAACCAAATACTATGATATTATTCAATTATTGCACTTCATTGAGTGCAATATGATGTGTTATGGAGCACTGAAAAGCATTATTGATCATATTGCACGAAATGAAGTGCTGTAATTGTTTTATTACATTTAAAATTCCCAGTATTTTTGTGTACCTTGATCGATTGTTAGGGATTGTTTGTTGCTTTTTTTTCAAATTCAAAAGCACATAGATAGTTGCACTAATTCAGTGTATATACGCACTTACGACGAGAACACTAACCACACTAATGTGGTTCTACAGACGGAGGATGAAGACACGAACAGCATATTTATATCATAAAACAACCGCATTTTATGTTTTTATTGCTGGTTATATCAACAACTATTACACATTGTCAATTCCTCCTACAAATTTAATATGTGGAAATCATTATTTTGACTTTTCTGGTCTAAATTTTTTCCAAAAAAGGAATTTTGGAAAGGTTTTAATCTGTGATATAAAAATATTTTTGACAGTCGATGTTCATTTTGATCATGGAACTCGTCATGCACGAATGAAAAATATTTTTGTCAACTCTGGCAAGCACACTTTTTCCAAAACCTCTACCGGGTCTCTTTTTCTATTCTTTCTCTTACAAAGTGGTAATATCCATCCAAATCCAGGGCCAAATCCATCTATACGGAATCCAAAATATCCGTGTAGTAAATGTTCAAAGGGCGTCATAAAAAGTAGTAAATCTATCAACTGCTCTATTTGCGACCAGAAAACCCCCATAAAATGTACAAATATCACTAGCAACCACATTTCTAAACAAAAAACGCAAAATGAGGTACACAATTCTTTTATTTGCGATCAATGTACAATCAAATCCTTTCCTTTTAATCAAAATAAAAATGTTGTAGAAGATCAACATCAGTCTTTTGAAAAAAATAATTTTGAACCCAAAACTTCATTTGAAGATTCGGACCATTTTAAATTTTCTAAACAAAGGGGCCTTCATTTTATTCATCTTAATGCTAGGTCACTGCTCCCAAAAATATCAGAATTAAAATTTATTGCATGTAAAACCAAAGCCGCATTGATATCTATTTCGGAAACATGGCTCGGCGATTCTGTTACCGCTGCAGAAATCTGGATTGAAAATTACAGTATTGTGAGGAAGAATAGAACTAGAAATGGCGGTGGAGTTTGTTTATATTAGATATGACATATCTTTTACTTTAGTACAAGACATCTCAGTCGATGAGCTAGAATCTGTATGGATAGAGTTGTTATTACCTAAATCCAAACCTATAATAGTAGGAACTTGCTATAGGCCACCAAAGCAAAACAATTTTCTGGAACTGTTTAACCTCATTCTGAACAAAATAAGACCGGAGTGTGAAATCATAATTCTTGGCGATTTTAATATCTGTATGAAAAACAAAAATTCTGATATATATAAAAAATACTCGAATATCCTTAACATGTATGCATTGGAACAATTAATTTCCAAACCAACGCGAATTTCATCATCCAGTAGTTCATTAATAGACCGTATTTTATGTAATACTAGTGAACAGATTTGCCAATCCGGTGTCATTGAAGTTGGAATTAGTGACCTTTTTTCCATTTTTTGCACTAGAAAAACAACTAGAGAACACACAGGTAAGCAGAGTACTGTACGTATACGATCATTAAAACATTATTCACAAGAAGCCTTTATAGAAAAACTTGAACAAACTGACTGGTCGGAAACGTAAATCAAGCATGGGAAATTTATTTCAATCAACTTTAAATTCTATAGCTCCATATAAAGAAATAAAAGTTAAACAGAATTCCGAACCATGGATGACTTCAGAAATTTTAGATAATATTAGAAAACGAGATCAATGTTTAATATCATATAAAAAAACAGGTAGTAAACATTTATATTTGAATTACTGTAAATTGCGAAATTTGGTACAAAGAAATGAAAAAAAGGCTAAAGAAAAATACGTCGCAAATAAAATTGCAGAAAACAAAAATGCTCCGAAAAAAATACGGGAACAGCTGAAAACTTTAGGTTATAGTTCAAAGCAAAAAAACAATGCTTGTGTTGTTGTGAAGGTGGATGGTCAAAATTGTCATAATTTAAATGACATCGCAAACATTTTCAATAATTTTTTCACAACCGTGGCATCGAAGCTTGTTGAAAAGTTGCCTCCATCTCCAAATATATTCCACGTAGCCTCTACTCTTTTCCAACAGTTTTATAGTAGAGTTAATATCAGTAGATTACAACTTGAAATAAGTCCTGTGTCCGAAGAATTTATGTATAAGGAATTTTGTCATCTTAATTCATGTAAAAGCACGGTTAGACGACATTCCAGCAAGGTTCGTCAAAGATGCGGCTACAACACTAACAAAGCCCATCAATTTCATTGTAAATTTATCAATAACGAGTGGTATAGTTCCCGATCAATTAAAATCAGCACGGGTCAAACCATTATTTAAGAAAAACAATAGAACAGAGGTTGGAAATTATAGACCAATAAGTATACTGTGTATTATATCAAAAATTTTAGAAAAAGCAGTATATAAACAGCTAGAATCATATTTAGTAAAAACAACTTGCTATATGAACTTCAATCTGGTTTCAGAAGCGCTTATTCCACCGATACCTGCCTTATTCATCTTTTTGATCATATTAAATCTCAAACATCTAAAGGCCTTTTCACTGGTATGGTAATGATAGATATTCAAAAGGCATTCGATACGGTCGATCATCGAATTCTTTGCAACAAGCTGCAAGCGATGGGAGTATCTAACATTAAATGGTTTGAATCGTATTTAACAGGCAGACAACAGTTGGTTAATGTTAATGGCACAGAATCCAACCCAGCAAACATTAGTTGTGGTGTTCCACAGGGAAGTATTCTAGGTCCTTTACTTTTACCTTTGTTATGTCAATGACATGTACATAAGCATTAACTCAGACTGTAAATTACTTCTGTACCCAGATGACAGTACTATTATGTTTTCTCATAAAAATCCTGAATTTACCTCTCAAAAACCTTGGTGAAGAACTCGAATCCTGTAGTGAATGGCTCGTTGACAGCAAACTTTCTCTCCACCTTGGTAAAACAGAATGCATTCTTTTTGGTCCAAAGAGAAAATGAAAAAATGTAACTGTATTTCAAATTAACTGTATTGGTCATATAATAAATTCACAAAATAGTGCTAAATATTTAGGCATTGACATTGATCAAAATCTGTCTGGCGAAAAAAACAGCTAACTCTATTATTAAAAAGGTTAATTCCCGGTTGAGGTTTATGTATAGAAAAGCAAATTGTCTATCTGCCGAAACGCGGAAAACTTTAAGTAATTATTCAATGTCATTTTGATTATTATTGTTCCTCCTGGTACGCTGGTATAACTCGTGCTTTAAAAAACAAACTGCAAGTGGCACAAAACAAAACAGTTAGATTCATTAAAAGCATGGGCCCAAGAACTAGTATAAAGCAAGCTGAATTATCTAGTCTAGGATTTTTAAATATTGAAAACAGAGTAAAACAGCTTCGATTGAACCATGCTCATAAAATCTATTATGATAAATGTCCTTCTTATTTGAAAAATAATTTCATCAAAATTAATGAACATCATGCCCATAATACTAGAACAAGTCAGATGAATTATGTTACACCAAAAATTAAAGGCATCGAGTCAACAACGTTTTAATACAATGGAATCCATGATTGGAATTCTCTACCCGATTCGATCAAATCCATTAATGATTTGCAAAGATTTAAAAAAGAAGTGAAGTGCCACCTGATACATACCAGTGAAGAACGGGAAAGACGTGTCATATCATAATAATGACAATTATACATATATATATTTTCATAGATAATGTACTTATTTTAAAATTAAGTGATCCCTCAACCCGCTCATGTTAATCTTTTAATATCCACTTGAACTATAAGCTGATACTTGTAAAGGACCCCATTGGAAATAAGCTGAATGGTTTTCATGGGCTATCATTGGTGAGAAAGTTCTCAGCAGTTCCAATGAGTGGATTGAAGTTTCTGTTAATGATGGCTGTTTTATTTTTAAATTAACGAGAAATTTTTAAACTCTTGTGTATGATGTTGAAAATTTTAAACCTAAATATATTTTACCTTTTACCTTTAGTGTGTACACATTTGTATTGCTAATTCAGCTTGTGCAAATTTATATTTGCATTCTGCTTGCGTTTGTAAAACTTCTGTGCTACTTTCTGTTTGTGTTTGTGTGACGTCATTGCAACGGACGTAGAAAAGGTTTGGCTAGTAAATTTTAAAATTTTGGCGGGATTTCGCCCACTGCTGAATAGATATGTTCAATATGAAATCCTACCGTGCAATATGACGATTTATCACAAAAAAAACGAATTTTATGGGTTTATAATACTGCATAAAACCATAAATGTAATAATAGTATTTAATGCTTCTCCACTAAGCACGCAGGATTTAGGAGAAAGAGCAAATACTGGTTGGCTCGGAATCAGGATAATGTGTCCAAGTGGGGCAACATGTATATCCATGGACTATTGTTTCAGTGAGCTAGCACAGAAATAAAATCCAACTAAGCGTGTTGGTCTAGCACATCTAATTGAATATTAACTTGTTCGCAGCATGATGTAGCTGACAATTACTTAGTGGCCAACAATCACTCACTCACTCCGTTTGGAGATGCAATGTTTTTCGTGGGATAGGTTTTTTTTAGTTGACCGATTTGCCTGAAATTTTGACGGAGGGATACTTTGTATTAAGTAAATGTTATATCGTTTTTAAGGGAAATCGTAGAGGAAATTCTAGCAAGGAGCTCAAAGAGTAAAGACATATAATAGAACTACATGTTGGACATCACAATACGCAAACAAACAAACAAACAACACAATAACACATGAGCTTTCCTACAAACAACTGGAGGTAAAGACGAACCAAACATCTAGAACCGCTGACCATAGGTACCCGAACACTACTTGGCTTTCAGTGTTTCAAAGTACAGTACATGTGTATTTCATCAGAATGGTGCCAATTTTTAGGAAAATACAGTATAAAAAATTTGAAATTTCAACAAAGTATAGTAAATATAAAATAAAGATTAACAAAGTAAAATGATTGTTACATAACACATGCCAGGAATGTCGATCTTCCTTATCAATTCCGTAAAGGGGATTTGTTTATTTTCCCCTTTCATCACACATTAACATTCAACCAATGCCTTCTGAGTTTATTCTGGATGCAGTTTTCCAGCTCAATCAATATTTTCGGTTCCCCAGTGTAAAATTTTGTCCATCGCTATTGAAATGAAGACGCTCTTCCATGCTTATGTTTCGACCTTGTGTATTGTCTATTGGGCGTGAGAAAAAATCCCAGCGCATCAGAAAGCAATCGTTACTGATGTTTTAAAACCAGTATTTGTATTCGTCACAGCTCCTCTTTATTCGGAATTTACCTCGTTACCACAAAGGGAATCAACTCCGATTGATGATTGTTATGCAGTTACACGAAATTACCGATGACCAAATTTTTTCCACAACGAATTTACACGAATCACAAAATGTCCAATTTTCCAAGCTGTATTGTCATCAAAACTGCAAATTTAATAATCTACCCTACTTTAATCTTTAATCCGAGGCCACGATATAGAAGAAAAATACTGCTTCAGTTGGTGTTAAACACCAATCAATTAGCCAATTAAATTCAAAGCAATTTGATAGCAAGCGAGGCCTAAATATTCCTAACACTCCAACATGTTCATATATAGGAATATGAATAAAAGACGTTTTCCCAACAAACCTCAATCCTGCCTGAACGTAGCTGTACATGAAATGTAAAATGTCCAAATGTTGTAAGTCATCCAACTGTTGTTAATTGTCTATATAAATGAGCGGAATTTTGGTACTTTCCTGGCTTGGTACAGGAACTTCAATGTAAATTAGCAAAATGTTCCAATCTTCACCTCAAAATGCACAAGGTTATCAATAACAATAATCCTTTAATTAGCATCCTTTATACTCCAGTAATCAAAACAAATGAAAATAAAAGTATCCAGTAAAATTAATTAGATCTATATTTTACTACTTTTATCTACAGTACATAATCATTGGGAAACATATTGTTCTCACAAAGTAAAACCAAATCTAAAGCTATAAACTAATTAATATATAATTATTTCTACTTATAACTAACAGTTTTATAACGTTATTGTTAAATGTTATACAATGTGACTTTGTCAATACCATAATGACAACAAAATATAAAAATCCTTCATCTACAAAATATAAAAATCCCTTGTCTACAAAATATAAAAAATCCTTCATCTACAAAATATAAAAATCCTTCATTTACAAAATATAAAAATCCCTCATCTACAAAATGTAAAAATCTTTCATCTACAAAATATAAAAATACTTCATTTACAACTATAAACCAATACAGATTCACCTCCATTTATAATGAACAGCTTTGTTAAATAAGGGTAATAACAAAATTACCGAACACCGAGCAATCTTCCAAAGGAAAATTCAAAACTCATATATCAATAAACAGACAAAATCAGTCAACAACCGGGAAACTGGGAAACCGCAATGGCCCTGACTTGGTACAGGCATTTCTAATGAAATGGTGGATTGAATCAGATTTTACGGCGCCAACCTCTCGCTTCCATTAAGGTTCAAAGATTACGGTTGTCACTATAACAGCATTTATTACAATACTGGAACTGAAGACGTTACTTCAGTGATCAACCTTTCTTCAAGGTCATCTAAATGTTTTAGTAGTTTTGATTTCACGATACTAATTTGTTTGATTATCAATGACTTTTTCTGCTTCAGTAATTGTCTATTATCGTCTCGATTCTCCGTCATTTTCTCCATTGTTTCTGTCATATTATCTAGTTTTTTAACGTATCGGAAATTAAAGACGAATTTGTGACGTCCTTTGAAGCAACATCTAAAGGTATAACAGTTTTAAAAGAGCTATGGCTATCAGGAATGCAAGCTCTGCAGCATACAATATCATGTTGAATGCAAAAATAATCAATCTGGACGTTTGTGTGTATTTCACAGTTTATTTTAGAAGATGGTGGTATTCTTGTTCCTATCGACGACAAATCAATAACATGGTGATATTTAAATGCTTTAAACCGTCGGTGTGATTCAGTGCATTCAGCACATATTTTTTGCTCGCATTCAGAACAATATTTCTTAGCATGTACAGTGTTGTTACTCTCTAAGAACGGATCACATACATCAGCTGAAGCCATAATGGATCTACAAACAAAAATAGTCAGACATGAATTATTTTACTTAACACTTTGTTTTTCGTCAGTCTATTATTAATAAAGCAAGATGCCAATTCAATGAAGAAAACTAGTTTTGTTTGACACATGATGTATAGGGAGGTCTAATATAGTACATTAAGTATTTTGTCTTCAGGTCTCTGTGGTATTGTCTATCTTTCTTGGTGGTCATCCTTTAAGCATGTTAAATATTGTTGATATTCCAAGCCAGGTTTTACTATACATGATTTCAATTTATTGAATAAATATATGTTGTTCTGATTAATCTCTTTTCAAATACGAGAGTAAACCTAGCACTCGAACGATTTGTGACTGTAAGATGTTGTCACTAATAGTACATGTAGGGCCAGATTTAATTAAGACATTTTGAGGCTCCTAGGCTAATGAAATTATGACCCCCAACAGACGGAGAAACCCATATTGAATATATTTCTCTCGTGATATATTTTAGCGACATTTACATAGCTTGAAATAAACTGTTTTGGGGCCGCAAGCTTGAGGGAGCCTAGTTTGCAGCCAATACTAACCTATAGGATAATCCGGGCCTGAGTACATGTAACACGATGAAACAATGATGAAACAAATGTACGGGATGAACTGAAACACGATGAAAACACGTGGTCTTTTAGTGAAATAATACATTGAAGCAAATTGAGTTCTTATGATTAAAGATTTAATTTAAAGACGTAAATATGTCCAGAAAAAATCTGCCAGCATCCGTTAAATACAGGCTTGTGGGTTAATGATATTTACCCCACTTTCAACAATATTTCAGCAATATTGTGGCGCTTCCATTAAATGTAGCGGAGCATTGTGATATAATTAAAATAGCATCCCTCTCTCCTACATGTATATACCTCCTTGACTGTCACGTCTGCGGGTCGCAATACGTAGGAGAAAGTGTCCAACCATTCAACAAAAGAATGAATGGACACAGAAGTAACCTTACGAAAAAGACGCTCTTGTCCGTAAGTCAACACTTTGTGTCGCCAGGGAACTTATTGGATGACTTTGGTAGATCTAAAATTTATATCATTGACCACAATCCAAGCTGGAAAGAGAATCAAAGACAAGAAAGAGAGTTTTTGGATCCGCGAGTTACATCCGGAGGGCATGAACAAAAAGGCCTAAATCTTTTGTTATTTAAATTTTCACCAGTGCCTGGTCCTTATCTAGTTTGTAAATTTCATCATTGCATTCTCATTATTTTCATATTCTTTATAAATTAGTGTACATATATCTATATTTTAATAATACATAGTTCAATATTATGATTTGTACGTCACGATATAGCTAGTTGGTAAATTTTATCATTACATTTTATCATTGTTTTCATATTCTTTATAAATTAGTGTACATATATACTTAAATAATATAAAGTATAAAGTTCAAGATTATGATTTTAAAGTCACGATAGCTGATGGTCCCGTGACAATTTTTCAAATCAGGTTACAGACGCTGATGAAGCTTGTCGGTCAAACGAAATATCCGTCAATTTGATTATAATTATAGTCTTATTGTAGACTTATAGTTATTTTTTGTTATATTTTAACATCTTTTTTGATGTTGTTGTGCTACATTTTAGACGTTTTTCTATATATATATATATGTATATATGAGTCAGTGAGATTGTTGTTTAACGCCAAATTCGTAAATTTTTCAGCTATATTATGTCAAGAACAAGTTAATTTTCAATGAGATGATGTTGAGGTCCGCTTTGTTTTAAACCAACATGCTGAGTTGGATTTTTTATAGTGCTAGCTCACTGAACCAACAGTTCGCGGGTGGACATGTCGCTCCACTCTAACACATTATTCTGATTCAGAGCCAACCAGCTCTTTCTTCTTAATGCTGCATGCTTAGCGGAGAGGCAACAAATATCAATCTAATTCTTACAGTCTTTGGTTTGACCCGACCGGTGCTCGAACCCACTGGAGGCGATCATATCATCCCAAGCCGCTATTGATTTCGCACTCATTTTGCCCCACTCCAGAATAACACTATACCTGTACTCAAATATCCAGGGAAATGTGACAATGATTTTTCTTTTATGGCACAAATAATAAGAATGGAACTCTCATTAATATTGACCGTAATGGTTAGCGTGCTCGCCTCGAGTGCGGTAATCCCCCACCTCAATACCAAAGGTAACATTTGACACGCTGATGTGGGATTGTGGTGTATAATCCAACCAAGGCACTTTTGTGAGTTAAAGAGGTATAGGCTCAGGTAATATCTTGGACGTTAAGTCCCTAAGTGGGCAAGAACTTTGCCGTTGGGTATTTGTCAGGAGATATTTAATAGAGGGCATTCGAAATATTGAAGTTGATATTTGACACACTGTTGTGGGTTTCATGTGCAGAATCCAGCAAAGTATGTTAAAGGTCACTTACACCCCATTCATAGAGCCCTACCCCCAATATCAAAGTTGAAATTTGACACTTTGCTGTCGGCTTGGGGTACAGAATCCCATCCAGGCACCTAAGTAAGTTAAAGGCCTTGGAAATACATTTAAATCCCAAGTGGGAAAGAACAAGCCGTTGGGAATTTTACAGAAGATGTTAATGGCGATCGCCCCCCTAATATCACATTAGGGCATATAAGAGAGAAAAAGTCCAGGCTATGCCTTTGACTTTGACCTCAACTGGGCAAGAAGTTTTCGTTGGTATTTTTGCCGGAAATAATAATGGAACACCTCCCTCTCCCCAACATTGCAGTTGATACCCTGCTGTGTGCTTGAGGTGCAGGATCACACAAAGGAACTTAAATCACTTAAAGGCACTTGGAAAGCCTTTGAACAAAGCAAATCTATGAATCTTGTATCGAACAAAACCTTTGATAATCTTATTTATTTTTTTTAACAACTATCATGACTTTTATGAAAAAATACCTCCTCCCCCCCCACACACACAAATTGTCTTTTATGAACGTATTTAATAATTACAGACTTTAAAATTAACAGGTTTTTCTGAAGTAAGGCTGTTTTCTCTGAATCCAAATTGTGATTG
>MJUT01064805.1:384889-399978 GCA_002080005.1 Gigantidas platifrons
TAAAGTAATAGCATAAAACATTCTAAACTCGCCAAACGATATCATGGTAAAGTAATAGCATAACACATTCTAAACTCACCAAACGATATCATGGTAAAGTAATAGCATTAAAACGTTCTAAGCTCACCAAACGATATCATAGTAAAGTAATAGCATAAAAACGTTCTAAACTCGCAAACAATATCATGTTAAAGTAATAGCATAACACATTCTAAACTCGCCAAACAATACCATGTTAAAATAATAGCATACAAACATGCTAAACTCGCAAACAATATCATGTTAAAGTAATAGCATAAAAACATTCTAAGCTCAACTAACAATCTCATATCAAAATACTATCATAGTTATTTACATAAACAACCATCAAAGGTGGGGGATTTTTCGCCATAGTATTGTGCGAGTAATTTGTAAATTATGAACACAATACCCCTCATCCACAACATTAACTGAATTAAAATTACTTATGGGTACAATAAAAGTCAGAGCAGAGGCCCTTGTCCCCATGCCATGCTAAAAACATACCCTTACATATTATGATTAAACAGTTAATGAAAATGCTTGTCAGAGGACCTTTTCCTATGACAACATTCATGTTAGGATTAAACAATTAATAAAAACATTTGTCAGAGGCCCTTGTCCCCATGACAACATTCATCAAATACATTGCAACTTAAGACAAGTATTATAACATATTTCTTACAGGCATTTGAATTCCAGCTCCCCATGGATTGAATTTGTCTTCAGTTATTCCCGAATTGCTGCCACCTATGTGGAAACTGCGACTTTTGTACTTGTGATTGTCTGAGTTTTGCCCATGTAAGGGATAACTTAAGTTAGTCAGAAAACAACGGACGTGGAATGGATGACCCATCAATAAATGACAACAGGGCTGTGTTCATGTTCGTATGTTTTCTGACTTGTCAGTATTCCCACACAGCCATTACCGGCCAAAAATCAATATTTTTGTTGTTTTGTATCAATAGTGTTGGAATGTTGCTCGCAGAACCAATGATCTCAAAATTGAAGGTGTAATAAGTAATCTGGTGTCTCTTGATGACTTAATTTTGTAACTATCAATAAAAATGTGTATGATTTCTCCATGTGTGGGTATTTGAACTTGAACTGTTTGATCTGCAATGACTTCCTTAGTTATTTTGTCTGTTAGTGTTTTGCTTGGCCGAAATAACATTTTCATGAATTCTGTATTTCTTCTTGATTGATAGCTTGTTCTAATATATTTGGGTTTTTTCTATAATAAACTGGCGAATACAAGTATTCTAAGATAAATAATCCATGTCAGAATATGTTTGCTTGTAGATCCGCCATAGAAACAATTTTCTATTCGTGCTCAGAAAAAAAAGTAAAACTTTTTGGCTGAAAAATATTGTTGGAACTGTGAAGATAGCTAATATGCACTGAATGCGCTGAATGGCGTATACGGGGTAAGGTATTTAAATCTCATCATGTATTTGCTTTGCCGTCGGTAGTAGCAAGAAGACCACCGTATTCTAGTATAAACTGTGAAATACATACCTGTTTTGTAGACGTCGAAATTGATTATATGTGTAGTCAACATGATGTTTTATTCATTGGCATCCTGTTTTAATACTTACATGTATAATAGACTGACAAAAAAACTAAGTGTTAAGTAAAATAATTCATGCCTGACTATTTTTGTTTGTAGATCCATTATGACTTCAGCTGATTTATGTGATCCGTGTCTAGAAAGTAACACAACTGTGCATGCCGAGAAATATTGTTCTGAATGCGAGGAAAAATTATGTGCTGAATGCACTGAATCACACAGAGGGCTTAAAGCGTTTAAATCTCACCATGTTACTGATTTGTCATCAGTAGGAGCAAGAATACCACCAACTTCTAAAATAAACTGTGACATACACACAGACGTCCAGATTGATCATTTTTGTATTCAACATGATGTTGTATGCTGTAGAGTTTGTCTTTCGAATAGCCACAAGTCTTGTGAGACTGTTATACCATTAGATATTTCATCAAGGGACGTCAAAACTTCGCCTATACTTTCCGATACGTTAAAAGAACTAGATAAAATGACTGAAACACTGGAGAAAATGATGAAGAATAGAGACGATAATAGAAAATTACTGGAACAGAAGAAGTCATCATTAACCAAGCAAATTAGTGCAGTTCAATCAAAGCTATAACATTTAACAATGACTTCAAAAAACTGTTCATTATAAGTAGATATAGGACTGTATTAATTTATAGTTGTAAATGAAGGATTTTTATATTTTGTAGGCGTAATGGTATTGCCAAGTCACAAACAAGGTGGTATTAAATTTAACGGTTCATTCAACCTATGCCAACATTTTGAAAAATATGTATAAAAATGTAAGAAAAAATGTTGGCATAGATTATTACATAAACATGACGTGTTGTATAAACAGACGTGGTACTGTTGAACCAGGGGAGATATCAATGTGATTGTCCACAATTAATTTTCAGTCCACACGATGACCACCGGTCCTTCGGCCCAAGACCAGTAAAACTTTGAATTGTTCAGACAAGTAAATTGTGTTGAAGAACTATATAAAAATAATTTCAAGGATTTGATTCGGACCAGAAAAGTCAACTTTTCATTTCAAGGACGGAATTTTAAATCCAAAACAAATAAAGTTATGCTTCATTGTCATTTCTGTAAATAAAACAATATGCACACAATAAGCACTATGCACAAGTATCACATTGTAAAATGCAAAAATTATAAAATTGTTGAACATAAATATGAAAATTATAATATTTTGAAATTAAGGGATTTAGAGAATCTAAAACAAAAATAATAAGACGAAAATGCTATGCACATTTATTAGATTTATTGTTGTAGTTTTATATCATGAATATTGTAAGTATTTAGCTTGGAGTGAGCACGGATTAAAGACCGCTTTACTAAGATCTTGAATTATCTTTTCCTAAGCAATATATTTAAGCTTACCTTTCATTGAAAAATACATCATAACATTTCTGATAATTCTAAATTTAAAACTATTAAAGTCTGATTTTCAAAAAGCATTTTTATTTGCAGAATTTTTGTATAATGTTCAATTATATTCTTTAATAACACTTAGTGTAAACAATATTTTATTGAGGAAAGAAGTCATGTATATACGTACATAACATATAAACATACAATCAGAGGATTGCAAAACAAGTGATTTAACACTTCTACAAATTTCTGTCCCAAGATGGAATATATAAAAAAAAAACAAACAAACAAACAAAAAACAGTGTACAAGATGGAGAAGAAGAAGAAATAATTATATATATAAAAAAAAACGCTTGTTTAATAACACAATTAGTCAAAATATTGAATTTTTTTTCTATAAACATTTATTGGTACATAAGATATCACTATTTATTTAAATAATTTTTTTTACATAGTAAATTTAGATAAGTTTTTCAACCCAGAATTATTCTAATATCTTACTTTGATATCTCCATATCTTATAGTAATATTACACCAGTTTTTGGGTGAAGAATATTTTTCCCTGAAAAATCAATTTGGAATACGGCGGTACCTTTACTAAGCTATGCATGCACGTTTCAAGTCGAAATATGTTCCCAACAACTAGAAATCTGCAAATCCATGTGCATGTTTATCGTTCTCGCCTTTGTTGTGGAGACTGATTAACTTTCGGTTGTTTGGTTCCGATGATTGCCGATCACGACCTCGTGAAGAAAAGTTTTGGTCCGATGATTGCCGATCATTGCCGCATGACGAAAAGATAAACGGGTGTGTTCGATTTGCGTTTAAATTATCTCCCCTTTTGAAACCTAGCTTTCAAAGGTAGACATTTATTTTTATGTTGATATGTCTTATTGATATATTGTGTAATAAGGCTGCTTGTAATATATTTATTATATTTAAATATTGACAACATTCTTCAAATAAAATTTGCTAAGATTTGCAGAATTAAAATAACCATACCATTGTCAAGGTGACGAATGGTTTGTTTACATTTTCAACTCGTTCAATGGATCATTGGCTATTCACAGTATGGCCTACTTAGTATAACTTTTGATCCTCCTTCTATAGGAGTATTACCCAATCTATTTGTTTTTGTGATAGCTTAAAATGGGAGACAGGAATTTGTTTGGATATGTCTCGCTTGGTTGTTGCCAAGAAAATGCTCACAGACAGACAGACACAAAGTGATTGAATTAATTGACGATGGACACAATGAGATTGAGACATATCCAGGTTCGTACATACATATACCGGCGTACTTGATACATAATATACATATGCCTGTTTGATCGATACATAATAGACATATGCCTGTTTACTCGATACATAACAGACATATACCTGTGTACTCGATTCATAGCATTCATATACCGGTGTACTCAATGCATAACAGACATATACCTGTGTACTCGATTCATAGCATTCATATACCGGTGTACTCAATACATAACAGACATATACCTGTGTATTCGATTCATAGCATTCATATACCTGTGTATTCAATACATAACAGACATATACCTGTGTATTCGATTCATAGCATTCATATACCGGTGTACTCAATACATAACAGACATATACCTGTGTATTCGATTCATAGCATTCATATACCGGTGTATTCAATACATAACAAACATATACCTGTGTACTTGATTCATAGCATTCATATACCTGTGTACTCAATACATAACAGACATATACCTGTGTATTCGATTCATAGCATTCATATACCGGTGTACTCGATACATTACAGACATATACCAGTGTATCCGATGCATAGCAGATATATCGGTGTACTTGATGGATAATACATATATTGGTGCACTGGATACATAAGACAAATACCGGTGTACTCAATACATAGGAAACATATACCGTTGTACTCGATGCAGCTAACCATGTTTATGCTATTAAGTTTTAGAGACTTGTGACAGATCGGTGTTTTATTTGATATCCCGGTTTCCTACATCAGAATAAAACGATGATGTATCTAAAATATTGTTACAATAAAATGACAAACAAAACATACTACATTGTCGGAAACGCTCTAAATTCCAATGGAAAGGCGTAGAAATGTAACATTAAATAGTGTCCGCCCTTACAATGTTCTCCTATGATAAAGTCTGAGGACGACGGAATGAAGCACAACGATGACTTCGTTCGGTCTGTGTAAGGTTTTTCATTACAAATATAACACAACCGGACACAATTTAACAGGACACTATTATGTCTTACACAAAGAGTCGATACCATTAACACTCAAATAAATGACTTTCCTGGCTAGGTACAGACACCTCAATAAAAAGTGGAACGGGTTAAGCAACTTGTATGGTGCCAAACCTTCCCACATAGTGAAATAATACTGTCATGCTTGTTCACAAGTGCTTTCCACTTGTCAGTAAAATGTCAACCATCATATTTTACGCGGGAACAGCGCTATTATAAAGAATGTTATATTTAAGAAATAATTCACGGGGGCTTGAATATATACTGATTTTACCACGGGTTGGCCCTTTATGCCAAATATTTTACCTAGAGCGATAGATTGTTAGATTGTCATGTTGGTTTTTTGTGTGGATCGGAAATCCAAGTGACTTAGCTATGGGAATATGAATAAAAAAAAACTTTTCCCAAAAACCTCAAAGCTGCATGAACACAACTGTACATGAATAAGATGAGCGCTACAAGGCTCAAGCGAACCTCTTCAACCTATGCCATGTACATTCAAGCCCCCATGAATTATTTCTATTCTAGTAGGACAAATACGGTATTTGAACAGCCAAAACAAATTATGATGTTGCCGATCAGCTGATATACCAATATACGCATATTTTGCCACGAGTTTGGACCCAAAGCGTTTGAAGGACGTCATATTAGAATCTTGAACATTATACGTAATGTCAAAGAAAAAAAGAAAATACCATAAGCCATGCATCGAAGGACAGACAATAAAATGGCCGACAGGAAAAAGAACAAAAAGAGAAACAATCAACTACGAAACATCATACAGAAAACTGAAGATCTAGCCAAGCGAATCCCCACCATTGTACTGGGGTGCAGGGGAAAGGTAACAATATAGACATAAGCTTATGATGTTGATTGCTAAGTAAACACAATCCTTAAAATGCAAACACAATACGTTTTTACAGTTATGCACACCAGGAGAACAAATAATTTGTTTTTCATCACTTGGCGTCTGTCATCCGTCTCTTTGTTATGTTCGTCCTAGACAGCATAATCTAGAGTGTCATGGAAGTTGTCGTTCGTAATCATCTGTCGTTATCGTACGAACCCATTTCATATTTAATTTCTAATCTGAATCGTTGACACAGATGGAATCAAACTTGGCAGAAACTAGAACTGTCCGCATAGCGGCACTAATACCCCCGCTTCACTCTGACTGTGTCCAAGATTATTGAAAACTAAGTCTACACGGAAAATATATTATTTGTCAAATTATAATGTTTAACACATTCAACAAAAATAAAAACGTCGTAGCATAAAAACTGTAAGAGGAATTGCACGGACAAACCAAGTACCCTTTCAGCCAAATTCACAAATAAAAAAAAATAACTAAGTTCAACCATCTATATTTTTTGCTAATATTCATGAAAATCAAAATCCTTACAACATGCACATCTTTGATATGAGTACAAATGTTCTGCAATGTACAAACTTCCTAACTTACAAACTGTAGGAGGAGTTGCGCGGACAAATCATGTACCCTTTTAGCCAAATTCACCAAAAAAAGACTAAGTTCAGCAATCTATATTTTTGGTAAAAATGCACAAAAATCAAAATCCTTACCACATGCGTATCTTTGATGTATGCACAAACGATCTGCAATATAAAAACTTCCTAGCGTAAAAACTTTAGGAGGAGTTGCGCAGACAAACCATGTACCCATTTAGCCAAATTCACCAAAAAGTGACTAAGTTCAACAATCTATATTTTTGGTAAAGATGCAAATAAATCAAAATCCTTACCACATGCACATCTTTGATATATGTACAAATGATTTGCAAAATAAAAACTTCCTAGCAGAAAAACTGTAGGAGGAGTTGCACGGACAAACCATGTACCCTCTATGCGGACAGACAGACAGGGTGTAACCTATATACCCCCCAAAAATTATTTTCAATTTCCATTTTTATAATGCCTGGTGAATATGTTTCTGAATGGCTGATATGTAAAAACAAACCTCGAAATAACAGGACATAGAATTGGTAATTGTAGGAATGTTTCTTTCCATCAAGTTGTATAGGACATCAATATGTCGTCGTATTATGGTTGGATTTGTCGTTGGTGTCGCCGTCAGTAAACACACTGGGTTTCGTGTGATAGCTTGTGTTTTAGTTGACGGATCTTCTTGACAATTTAAGACAAGGCTACTTGGCTTGAGATAACAATTATAAATTGAATTGTAACTCCACTCGAACGTTATGTGAACCATTGTTATCACTGGGCGTTCGTCGTCTGTCAGTTTTTTTATACATCTATTTAAATTTCCTCTCAAACGTCCGTCGTAGTCGCCACTAAGCTGTTAACATTTCAAACTATTTCTTACAAACTAACTTGGTATATAAAATACATGGATTTTTGCGACATTCGGAAATCCAACATGACTGCAATGGCCAATTATGCTTTGTAATTAGCTTAAATTCCAACATCTTCTCCGAAAGCGGATGTGGCATGGAATTATTCTTTTTTGGAAATGTTTCTTATATGGCACTGTGAAAAGTTTGGGTTTTTTTCGTCGATTGCAAAGCCAAAATGGCCGCCACCGCAAGTCTAATTTTTACATAGATCATATGAGAAAATGAAAAAAATAATTTTCCTCAGAAAACAGAAAGTTCATTGATCCCAAGCGGCACAGGAATAATCACTGGATGGTCCCTTCCAAATTGTAACTATTTGTGTCGATTGGAAATCCAAGATGGCCGCATCCACAATTCACACCTTTAACATAGAACCTGATGAGAAAATAAATGAAAACTATTTTCTCTCTCAGAAGCAAACAAATTGATGAAACCTAAACTGTCGAAAATAATTATTAGATAGACCTTTACAAAATATTCACTCTTTGTGTCAATTATTAGATGGACCTTTACAAAATATTAACTCTTTGTGTCAATTATTAGATGGACCTTCACAAAATATTAACTCTTTGTTTCAATTATTAGATGGACCTTTACAAAATATTAACTCTTTGTGTCAATCATTAGATGGACCTTTACAAAATATTAACTCTTTGTGTCAATCATTAGATCCTTTACAAAATATTAACTCTTTGTGTCAATTATTAGATGGACCTTTGCAAAATATCAACTTTCTGTCAATTATTAGATAGACCTTTACAAAATATTAACTATCTATGTCAATTAATAGATGGACCATTACAAAATATTAACTCTTTGTGTCAATCATTAGATGGACCTTTACAAAATATTAACTCTTTGTGTCAATCATTAGATGGACCTTTACAAAATATTAACTCTTTGTGTCAATCATTAGATGGACCTTTACAAAATATTAACTCTTTGTGTCAATTATTAGATGGACCATTACAAAATATTAACTCTTTGTGTCAATCATTAGATGGACCTTTACAAAATATTAACTCTTTGTGTCAATCATTAGATGGACCTTTACAAAATATTAACTCTTTGTGTCAATCATTAGATAGACCTTTACAAAATATTAACTCTTTGTGTCAATCATTAGATGGACCTTTACAAAATATTAACTCTTTGTGTCAATCATTAGATAGACCTTTACAAAATATTAACTCTTTGTGTCAATCGGAAATCATAGTTTGATTGCCACCAAAACTGCAAATCTAATAATCTATGATATAACTGAAATACTGTTAATGTTGGCGTTAAACACAAACCAATCAATCAATCAACTATATCAAAGCAATATGACAGCAAGCGTGGTCGAAATATTCCTAGGATGGTACATTACAAAATGTGTGAGCTTGTCACGTCGGTCGGAGATCCACGATGCGTACCACTGCAGGACATAGTATTAACATTAGGCCCATAAGATATAATGAAAACACAATTCACAGATACTAGAAATGGATTAAATCGATACGGTTCGTACATGGTTGCTGGATTGTCATTGGTTTTTTGTGTATCGGAAAACCAAGTGACTGAGCCGTGGGGGTTATGAATAAAAAAAACTTTTCCCAAAAACCTCAGAGCTGCCTGAACACAACTGTGCATGAACAAGGTAGGCGCTACAGGCTCAAGCGAACCTCTTCAACCTATGCCAACATTTCTTTCTTATGTTTTTATACCTATTTTTGCAAATGTAGGTTGATTGATTGATCGATTGATTGATTTTTTACGCCAACTTTAGCAAATGTAGGCATATGTTGAATGAACCCTATTTATGGGTCAACATTATTTTTCAATACCATTTTAAAACATGCATATATCATAAACAATTGATATAGTTTTTTAAGAATTATAATAACCATCATCAAAGTAAGTAAAAATAATAATAAAGTTGTTTAATTATAGTATGAGAATATAGATCACTCCTTACTTTTAATAAAGGTAATTAATTATCAATTGTTTATCAATAAACAAAAACATTTCTGATTAAGTTCAATTTCAAGCATTAAGTAGTGTTTTTCTTGAGCTACACTTTATAAATAAACATTACAATGAACAAAATGTGGAAAAAATGTTTTTAAATGATTTTATTTTTTTTGCATCAATTCCCCACCCCTCCTTTTTTTTTAATAGAGGTGAGTTTTGATCTTTAATAAATTTTTAATAAGTCCTTAAGTAGTGTTTTTCTTGAGCTACATTTTATAAATAAACATTACAATGAACAAAATGTGGAAAAAATGTTTTAAAATGATTTTATTTTTTTTGCATCAATTCCCCACCCCTCCTTTTTTTAATAGAGGTGAGTTTTGATCTTTAATAAATGTTTAATATGTCCATCAATAAAAATATAATAAGATTGTATAATCATTTCATTATGGGGGCTTTTAGTCAGAAAGCTTTTGTGATGTACCCAATTAGATTGATAATAATTTAAATGGATGCTCATTACATCATATCCAAATCGACTTGCACATGTCTGTGTATAGAACAGTCGTTCATCACCAATAGTCGACCATAAGTAGGATTTCACGTGTCTTATTGCACTGAAAGATCTCTCGCTTGTTGTCGATGACACTGGCATTGCCGGGTATAAGTCATGATTTGTTGCATGTAGCTATAGTGTTGAATAGTCTAGTTTATCGCATACAAGAGCCCTTCTGATTTTCCAACACTCAACCTCATCCATAAACCTGCTTTCCTTGGTAAATCTGTCCGATAGACATTGAACAATCTATCATTTATTTCAGGAGTGATGTTTAGACTATTTGCAGGTTTTAGATAAGATGCAAAAAAGCGCTCCTTGTTGCTTACTACTCGCTTTGAAATCTCTTCCACTAAATGATCCAAGAAGGCAAGGTGTAGGGATATTCTCCAGTAGTCAGATGGGTTGTCTATACAATCATTCGTTGTTTCTCTGACTACGACTATGCGGGGTCTTAATTTTAAATTCTGACGCAATTTTGCTTGTTTTATCAAATAAAGCTTCCCGAACATGAACATTTTCTTTCATCCATCAAACTCCGAATTACAATTTTGGATTCTGTTTCTATAAGATCAATGTCACGTTTTTGTAAATACATTGTACAATGAAACCTGTATTAAGAGGTCACCACTGGGACAAAGAAAAAGTGGCCTTCCAAGACAGGTGTCCTCTTAAAAGAGGTTCAATTCATATGAAATTTTCTATGACAGGACAAGAAAAAGATGACCTTTTAATACAAGTGACTGCTTAATAGAGGTGAACACATGAGCAGGTTTGACTGTAATTTGTTAACCCTACTGTTGAACATGAGAATATGTTCTGCAACTACAAGGGCCATAATGAAGTCAAATTTTAAAATAACATTCTTATAAAGAGTGGTCTTCTCATCATGGTCGGTCTTCAGAGTTTCACAAAATAAAACAACAGAGAAAGTGGTTCGAAAGATAAATAGTTCTAGAGTGCATCAGTGGAGCATTGATTTATGGTAATAAACAAAGTAGGTGAGGAAGCAGTGATTACTCCGGTGATGATTCTCTTGGGGACATTGTAAATAGATAGGTAGAACAAGAACTTTTATTTTTTATTTTCATGATCCTCTTAAGTATGTTTTGGAATCATTTTGGAACCAAAACAAACACAGTTATTTTACTTAATTTTTAATTCAAACAAGGTAAACATTAGAATACTTCATGTCTTTTGTTTGACAGATTTTGATGAAACTTTATGAGAACATTTTGTATCTTCATATTTTTCTACACATGAAATAATACATATACAAGTATACACATGATACACTTTCCATCAAGTATAAAAAGCTGTTTATTATTATTTATTTTTTTCATAATGAAACCAAATACTGCAAATGATTAAGAAAAAATAGCCTCTTTTTTATAAGGCCATCCATTCTGCAATGAAAAGATGGCCTTATAATAGGGGCAAACTCTAGAGAGGAATAATTTAGTAGCAATTTACTATATCAGTCCATATGAAATCTGGCTTGATAAGAGAGGGGGGCTACTATTGATAAAAACCATGCAAATTTCGTAAAATGAAAAAAGCAACATATATACACTTTATAGTATTAAATGCACGACAAGGTAAGCATTATTCTACTTCTACCTCTTATAAATACTGACAGCATTGAACAAGTTGAGGGGGCAATCATGGTCATGATTGTATGATAGTTGGATTTACAATTTACTGTGCAATTAGTGTTTATTACCACTAAAATATGTGAGTTTGAACTCCGTTCATGGCGAGGTGTACTTGATACAACATAATGTGATAAAAGTTTGTCAGTGACTTACGACAGGTTGGTGGTTTTCTCCGGTTTCCTCCACCAATAAAACTGACCGCCACAATATAACAGAATATTGTTGACAGTGGCATTAAACACCATAAACCAAACAAAACCAATCAACAAGTTGAAGATTATGTCAGATTATGTAATCTTTCTGTTTCTGAGTTAGATATCAAGTCAGACAGTGAAATATTTTTCATGATAGAATTTTCATACTTATCTTCACATAGGTATACATGGAAAATAAACTCCCTCTGATGAATGTGTATATCTAATAAGAACATTTGTACCACCAACAATAAAAAAAAATCCTCATGTGACTTGAGATTATTATTTTCCAAGAAATTCCAACTTTTCATAATAGCTGATGGTAATGTCTCACAATTAGTGAAATATTTCTGATTTAAAGTATATTCATTATTTTTTTTTAAAAACATGCTAAGAGAGAGAACGTTTGATAAAGGTTATCTCCCCTTATAGGAAGCAGTTATCCCCCTTTAAAGAGATTGTCAAGGGAAATAATACAGGGATGATTCTGGTTAGAAAATAAAATAACTGAAAATCATTGAAAAAAAGCTGAAACCATCTACACCCATTTTAAAAATGTCAACTTTTTCACCTGTTCTGCCAGAGTCCTGCAACTTACAGATTTTTTTTTCTCGAAATGTAAATAGCTGAAATCATTAAGTAACCTGACAAAAAAACCTGATAATGACACAGTACCTATGTGACCCTTTGTTACCTTTAGAGGCTGTATTATCTCCAATATTTAAACTTGGAAAATAAAAAAAAATCTACATTTGAAAGTTGTACCATAATATTTTTTATTTCCTAATAAAAACCTAAAATTATATCTGATTTAGTTTCAGGAATAACCTTCATCGGGTACGTTCAAAATTGAAAGAATGGAAACTAAATAATTTGAAAGTATTTGAAAGCAATTAAATCAATGAGTCTAGAGGATATCCAAAATCAGATAGGGTCACCTAATCTATGTTCATGCATGTAATGCGAGCATGTAGCCTCAACAGAAAACAAAATAATGGACAGGTTTGATCTTAGGACTAAATCAAATACATAAATTTAGCATTCAGGCGTTCTACAAGAGAATTCAGCTAAAAATAACTTTATTTCTATTTCCATACAGAGAAACAAGTACATTTGTACATGATAATCATGAATATAGTGCGATTATGCATGAATCATACCAGTTGACAATTTTTCATGTAAAACATTATTATGATTAGTATATGAAAATCACATAATTATATGATTTCTTCACATGCAGGTTAGGTAAATATGTTTTCCTTTAAAGATTTGTCGCATTAAAATTACCTTTACTAAAATTGACTTCTGATTTCCAAATTTTCAAACAGAAATTAAAAGATATCTAATTCAGTAAATAAAATAATAAGACCTCGTGGTCTATGTATGAAGCCCAAAAGGGAAAAATAGCCAATACTGTACATTCTTCTTATATACCATATTTCGATCCATATGATAATCTTGTACTCTGGTACAATGTAATTTAATTAAATTATCTCATTTAAAAAAAAACATGGCATCAAATTAAGATTTAAAATTGTTCTGGAAAGGACCAACACTTCTGAAAGACACTGTGGAACATTTTGTGTAAGCCTAGTGAATTTCCATGCATTTTTCTTGAAAAGAAGTTGAAAATGTCTAGGCTAATCAGAGGCCAGTGTGTAAATATTGGGTTTCAAATTGTTCCAAAAGATACACCACTTCTTCAGAACTAACTATTGATTGATTGGTACTTAACGCCAACTTTAGCAATATTTCAGCTATATCGTGGCATCAGAACTACTAAGAAGGATATCGTTGTGAGTCTGTTGATTGGATATGCAGTGGTTCTGAGGAAGAAGTCAAGTATGTGAGAAGTTTACAAAATACTGATGGCCAGGTGGGTCATGCATGCAAGGCTTAAGATACAAACTATTTTGTATGAATTAGAGGAGAAAGAGCAGAATGTTATGATGTCCAAAATTATTGAATTGGTATACATGTATATATATATATAAAAAAAATATACAATGTTTTATTTTGAATAATAATATAAACCAACCATATTTCCATGAGTTAACAAATACATGATTCACACACACATGATTTTTTTTTATTGTTTTTTGTCTTAATTATGGATTTCATTTACATGAGACTTTTCACTCATATGATCTTTCTTGGAAAGGATACCTAACAGTACTATACTATGGGACACAAGCTACATGTCTTCCTGTCAGTTGGGTATTGCTCTGCTATATTTAAAGTCAGTTTCCCTTCATGGTTAATAAGACATGTTATTTATATTTAGAATTCAAACTGATCCATGCATTTTCTATATTTAATTGGTTTTTTTATTTTTTACAATAGACAAAGATTTCTGTGATGTTGTGATCAACTTAACATTGTTGTTGTCCACCATGCAATAAATAATTCTTTTCATGATAACAAAGGTGATATCTTGATTGATAAAAGGAAGAAATATAACCTCTGTTTCATATAATACATGGCATCCATTACAGTATACATTACCAGGGTTCAAAGTTCAAATATAGCCTTTGTTTCGTATTCTGCATGGCATCCATTACAGTATACATTTCCAGGGTTCAAAATTCAAATATAGCCTCTGTTTCGTATTCTGCATGTCATTCATTACAGCATACATTTCCAGGGTTCAAAGTTCAAATATAACCTCTGTTTCATATACTACATGGCATCAATTACAGAATATATTTCCAGGGTACAAAGTTCAAACATAACCTGTTTCCTATACTACATGGCATCAATTACAGAATACAATTCCAGGGTTCAAAGTTCAAACATAACCTGTTTCAAATACTACATGGCATCCTTTACTGTATACATTTCCAAGGTTCAAAGTTCATCAAAATCATCAACAATTTCTCAATTATCTCTCTAACAAAACAAAAACAAGCCGTTCTCATAATCAGCATTTGTTGCGTACTTTATACATGTTCAACATGGGATGGATGCTGACCTTCTCTCGCCAACATGTATAAATCACGATGGAATGGCTGCCGCCTTTATCTACCCAATACATGAAAATCATGATATCTGTTTTTGTGTCATTTATTTTCAATAATCACGAGATTACATGGAAAATAAAAGGCCGTTGGCCACTGGTCCCCCGAC
>MJUT01064805.1:400719-425779 GCA_002080005.1 Gigantidas platifrons
AATTGTCATTATCGAACTTGACCTAGATATTCATAAGATACACTTACATACCAAACCTAGCTTCAATCTGACTTTTCATTCACAAGTTATCATCTGGAAACCAAAAAGCACACGGACGGACAGACGACACCCATTTCTATAGTCCCCTTCGACGAAGCGTTGGGGGACAAAAATAACTGCTACAGCAAAATTTATCAAAACATTGAATACTATATAACTTGTTCAATGCAGGGTTCAGCAGAAGGAAGAACAGATATTAATAGTGATATTTCAACTGATATTTAGATTTTAGTAGTCGTAGTTCAACTAAAATCTTGTCATTGATAGTCATTGGTTCTGCATCAATTCATGATAGATGGCAGGATTTAGTACATGACGAGATAGGGTCATCATCCAGTAGCACACATTAAATACAGCAATTTTGCTATCTTTCTGGTGGGGGGTTATAGTTAGATATTCTTAAAATCTAAAATTGTATTATGCATAATGAAATTTTCATGACATTTCCAGTTAACGGCTTTAAATTTGCAGAATGAATCAATAAAATATACTATTTGTTATTTGTTAATACGCTTACATATTAAACCTGCTATACGATATAACAAAATTCTGAAACCTTAATTTCTCTTCAACGGAAATATAATAAAAAGCAGAAAAAAATTCTCATAAACAATTTGTTCACTAATCACAAGTAAAAAAAAATGTCATTCAAGTTGTGTTATACAATTAGCACTTTATTATATTGTCATCTCTTAGCCATCAACTGGTGTCCATCACCATAGAATCTGAGATGGACGCCTGTGCATCTTTTTGAATGCTTTCAAACATGGCCGACATTTCAGTACTAGATTTGATGTGGGATAAGAACTCGTTCATCTGTGGACTCTTGTCTGAAACGAAACAACGAAAACTTGATGTAAAAAGATATACATGTCTCAATATAGACATCACCTAAATCAGTGAGTGATTGGAGTTTAACGCCAAGTGAACAGTTTTTCGTCATAATGAAGATGCCCACCTTGTACTAGACCAATACGACAAGTTGGACTTTTATAGCCATTCACTTAGTAAAACAACTGAAAGTCCTCATGTAGACATGTTGCTCTGTACTAGACCAACATGCCTAGTTGGACTTTTATAGTCATTAACAGACTGAAACAACTCAAAGTCATTGCGTAGATATGCTGCTCTGTACTAGACCAACACGCCAAGTTGGACTGACAGAAACGACTGAGTCTAATTGTAGACATTTGGCTCTGTACTAGACCAACACACCAAGTTGGACTTTTACAGTCACTCACTGACTGAAACAACTGCAAGTCTGTATGTAGACATGTCGCTCCAATCGAACATATTATCCAGATTCCGAGCCAACAAGCTTTTGATCTTACTCCTTAATGCTGCATGCTTAGCGGAGACGCAGCGAAATCAATTCAATAGTCTTTGGTTTGACAGGACTGGGACTCACAATCTACTGCACTCAATGTGAGCACGATCGATATTTCTTTTTTAATACAACACAACCTCCATTTTAAACAAATTGATGGCGTTGCACCCTACCTATCTTGTTATATGAATATTCATGATATTTATCTAAATCAAAGAACCAGATTTTAATCTCTGGTTTTCTTGACACCATGAATATTGAATGTGGCATTAAACACCTGAACTCTAACCCTAGCATGTACATTTAAAATGTCAAGCATGGATAAAGAGAGATTGTCGATTAATGTACAGTGGTTTTCAGTTTGTCAGTGATTTGTGACAGATCAGTGGTTTTCTCCTGGTACTCCGGTTTCCTCCACCAATAAAACTGACCGCCAAGATATAATTGAAATATTGTTGACAGTGGTGTCAAACACCATCAAACAAACAAACAAACAAACAAACATATTCAGGACGAGAACAAATGCAACAATATTATAAAACTATACAGAAATCAGGGTGGAATGACAGTGTGGGAAACCATTTTTTTCAAACACTCGCCAAAATGGCGAGTGGATTGAAACAAGTACTCGCCAAAATGAAATAGAGCTCGCCATGTTTGGAGAGTGACATTTTTTTTAAACTCGCCAACAAATACCAAATAAACAATACAGTAATGTTCAACAATTTATTTTGCAGATTTTGACAAGTCATTAACTTGGTCAAAAAGGATCAACACTCTCTTAAGAGCTGCATTGATCTCTTATTCCTCAATTTCGTTGTCTTCGTCTTCATCAAGTACGGAAGCACAGACTTTTAAGTTTTGATACGCGGTATAAAACATGTATGTCAAATCTGGTTCCGACACATATTTAACTTTTTGTTTTCGCGTAGGTTTTCGCTACGAATTCGTTTTAAATATTTCAAAACCAAATTATTGTATTTGCATTAATTTTAAAAGTCATCACATGTATTTTTTATGAAACAATATTTCATTTAATCGTGAAATCGACCTTGGCAAAATTATGCGGGTCGGGATTGTATACTTAATTTTTCTGTAGAGAAAGTGTCATGATCTCCAACGTTGGAGGTAAAGATAGATACGATACATGACGGAATGTTTTCTTATCGAGCAATGATTAATAAAATGTTGGATAAATGACACAGTTAACATATATTTTAACTGTTTGGGAGCTATGGCATTTTAAAGCTGTATACCAGTTATCGTGGCGAGCGTTTTCAAGTTCCTACTCGCCTTACAACTGTTACTCGCTAGACCGGCGAGTATAAAGTGGATTGTACTCGCCACCCGACATTTCCACTCGCCTTTGGCGAGTTGGCAACCGTTCGTTTCCCACACTGAATGAGACCACACAACTACTTTTGATTTCCACAAGAAAAGTATGGAGAATTGGGAGGGGGCGAACAAATTTTTGTAATGGTTACAATGTGACTACTCTTTTTTCGATATCTACAAATGAGGAGGGGTCGTCGTGGCTGTGATTGTATGGTAGTTAGAATTACAACTACCTATGCAATCAAAGCAAATCACCACTGATGTGATTTCGAATCTCGATCAGGGCAAGGTATACAACATTATGTGATAAAGTTTGTCAGTGACTTGCGACAGGTCAGTGTTAAACACCATCAAACAAACAAAAACTCATTTAAAAATAAGGTCTTTAGCGTGGCACCCTCCATACACGCTACCCACTATGGTATTATAACCTCTAATCGAAAGGGCATGCCCTGTCTTCACATTGGGGACATACTGGGAAGCTCTGTGGGTCAAGCCATGGGAACCTTTACATGTACAAGCTAATACTCAACATCTATGTAAGATAACAATATTGAAATCTTTATAAATAATTTGTTTGTACCTGCGTCTGTGATAGCCAATAACGCAGCGACAGCTCTCATAGCAGATCTTTTAAGTTCATCTTGTTTTTCAAATTCTTGTTTAACAGAATGTGCTTTAACTTTTGTAGTACATGTCGCTCTCAGTGGCTCTACTAATCTGTCTAATCCTATAATGAAGAAAAGAATCAATAGATTGGAGACTATAGTGAGTGAGTGATTGTTGCTTAAAGCCAATTAACCAATTTTTCAGCCATATCATGGCGAGAACAAGTAAATTTTCAATGAGATGATGATGAAGTCCGCTTTGTACTAGACCAACAGGCTTAGCTGTATTTTTATAGTGCCAGTTCATTGAAACTAGTCCGTGGGTAGACTTGTCGCTCCACTACGACACATTATTCTGATTCCGAGCCAACCAGACTTTGTTCTTTCTTCTTAAGGCTGCGTGCTTAGTGGAGAAGCAACAAATACCAATTTTATACTCCTTGGTTTGAACCGACCGGTGCTCGAACCCACATTCTAACATGACCTCCTTCTTTCGTTTTGTTAACAAACGAGCAAGTTATCCATTCGGTATAATCTCTTTAGCACATGCGCCGGTGAATGTGACTGACTTTTCCATTGGCAGCATAAATTGTGTGCGACATTTTCCGCAAATGTAAATATAAATTAAATATTAGTTACTGTAATGCAGAACGTTACAAATGTCCCCCAAACGAAAAATGCACAAGATATGATCATAATATGGCTCCCAAACCATGGATATCAATTCCCAACATCAAAATCTACTTGGAAACCAAATTTCGCCCAAATCGGGAGGATTTGTGTATATTGGCGGCCATTTTGGATTCAAAATGGCTGCCATAGCAAACCAACGATGGATATCAATTCGCAACATCATAATCTACTTGGAAACCAAATTTCGCCCGAATTGGAGGATTTTTGTATTTTGGCAGCCATTTTGGATTCAAAATGGCCACCATAGCAAACCAACGATGAGTATCAATTCGCAACATCATAATCTACTTGGAAACCAAATTTCGCCCAAATCGGGAGGATTTTTGTATTTGGCAGCCCTTTTGTACCTTGGTTACCATGGCAACGGCCACCATTTTGAATTTTTTCAACCCCCCAAAAGCTGCCACACACTACATTGGATATTCCTACAAAGTTTCATGAAGTTTGATGAAAGGAATCCAAAAAATGTTTAAATCCCCCCTTTTTTGTTTCCATGGCAACTGCAGCAAAGTTTGTCCAACCGATTCCGATTTTTTTAGCTTATCTCGTTCCACTAGATGTGGATGTTGTTCCTATCAAGTTTCATCAATTTCTGTTTTGCGAGTAACCTGCTATGATCATTTTTGTGTTTTTCAATTTTTTTGGCATTTTGGCCGTTTCCATGGCAACGGCAGCTATTTTGAAAAAATCAACCCTAAAAGGCACAACTTCACATGGAATATGATATTCCTACAAGGTTTCATAAAGTTTGATCAAGGCATCTCCGAGAAATGTGTCGGACAAACTTTTGGCAGAAGCAAGAAAGAAGAAGAAGAATAATAAGAATAATAATAAGAAACGGAGCAAACACAATATGTCTCCCAAACTTTGTTTGGGGGACATAATTACCATCTTCCAATCAAAGTATACTACCGTATTTGTACTCTTAGACATATCAGAATCTAAATAAATCATGGAAGACAGCTTCTGGCTCGAGATAAAATACTAATACCCGCCAATCCATGTTAAAACTCCCAACACATTCTGGCTTCCATGATTTATTTCTTAAATCTACCGCACCCGAGGCGAGCACACTAACCATTATGCCACCAATGTGGTTGATTACAGAGACTATATAGAAAGATCAACTACTCTCTGTGTATGTATAAACAATTGGATCTCAAGACTCTGCATCTGGTATTAAGTGAAATATGAAAACAAAATTCTGAATAAAAACCTATCCAAGATATTCAATAGGACTATCCTAAAGTCATGTATGTATATTTCTTTTGTGTTCAAATCAATCTACCGGTGATTATAACTATATGTTAGCGTCTCGTTTTAAAAATTTTCTCTGGCGATACACTAACATAAAACGACATCCCATGTGGGGTCATGTCAAGGTTCATATTTTCAACCGACCAATCAGTGATGAGCTTACTAAATCTTTAGGTGTCAAAACTGAGCACAGGCCAAGAGCTGTTGCTTGATGGATCAATAAATTTAACTGTCTTGCATGTGATTGTACGGTATAAGATGAATGAAAGGTTACATGACCCTTAAACCGACAACGGGGGCATAAATAGCTGTGGGCGGAGCAAATATTCAATTTATTCATTATGTTGACCACGGTTATCTCGAGGAGGAAAAATCAATGATACATAGTTTCACAGTTACTCTTGGAGCAAAATATTTCATAGGCATGGTCACTAGTGTATCTCCCTATGAAACTTTTAGTCTTATTAAAAATAATATTCTTCATCAATCTAAAAACTATAAAAATCAATTCGAAAATTCAAATTTCTGAGGTATGTGACCTTTAGGTCACGTTGGTCATGTGACATACAGTTTCATAAATATGCTGTTTATATGAACGGGGATTATTGTTTATCATTCTATTAATAACACAATACCTTGAGTGATCTGATGATAAGTTCCGTCCACCAATTTTTTCATTAGGCACTATCGCAAATGCTCCTTGTCCATGTTGCTTATCATTTTAGTTTTCTGTGTTGTGTTTTTTGCTTTATTTGTTCTCGTTCTGTGTTTTGTGTTCAATATTGCCAGTTTCTCTCTATTGTCCAGTCTTGATGGACCCTTTGGGTTTCTCTAACGTTTATAAAATATGCATTTTTATCTGAGAAAGACTTCAGTCTTATTATCAACAGCACTAACACAAGGCCATAATTAATTAATTATTTGTTTGTTCAAATGCGACCTACCAAAATATTGACATATACTTACTCTGTAGTACTGCACTAGGACATAGATGTGCCAACCTGACCAACATCAGATATGTCAACATCTTGATATCATAGTGATCCTTTAGACCATCTTCTACGTGATTCAGGAATTCAAATATGTCTAGTCGGTCTAGGCAGGAATCTAACAACGTGTACATACATTCAAATGCAGCCTGAAAATAGACAAAGTCCCCAGTGATAAGCATGAGAAATTATCAATGATTTCCAACACAACATAATATTGACATAGGGCTGTGGAATTGCCATGCCCGCCTCATCTGACTCATACATAGAACCTGCCGGACAAGTAGATTTTCCTGGCTAGCTTGTCCTGGGACAAGTAAAAATAACAAGGCATAACAATTTCTCATTAAAGCATTCTGGAAAAAAAACAATTTCTCATTAAAGTATTCTGGAAAAACAATTCTTCAAATAATATTATATCATAAATATTGGTGTTTTTGTTGTTGAAAACAATTGCGTCAGTGGTGTTTTCCGAAAGCAGCTAAAAATAACCAGAATTATACAAGTTCTAAGTTGAGTATTATGACACGAATGCAATTTTACTGCATTTACTAAACGATAACCAGGAGAGCAATGATTTTATTTCAAAATATCCAAGTATGAGCTTTATCCTGGATAAAGTCAGCTGATGAACCATTATGACTTTCTGAGATATACAAGGAAACTACTGTTCAGAGCTTGCGATAAAATAGTTTGACTGAATAACTGAAGACATACTAATAATGATATATCACCTTTCTAATATCCAAGCCATCATCTAATGTATGTTTAAACGGTCCCATCTCTACTTCACGTATCAATTCTTTCTGCAAACAAAGAAATATAGAAAAATATAACACTATATTACATATATTTACGCTTAAAATTTAAAATTCCTATGTAATGTAATTTATTAGAACTAAGATCAATCTATCTCAGGGACAGGTAACATCAGCACATTTTTGGCAATCCTGTTTCGGTCCTTAGGTTTACCTGCTCCAAAAGAATTTACAATTATTTGGCTTTTCAATCTTTTGACTATGATCGTACCTGATGAAGGTTATTCCAGTCATGTTCTGCACACAAACTCAAATATCTACCATTTTATGGTAAAATAAAAAACTGAATATATTAATAAAAAAAAAGAAAAAATAAGATGAACTGTGAGTTAATACTCACTTATGATACCCCCACATATATGTTCAATGTGCATAAAAAACAAATATCAGATTTCTGCCATCATTAGTTGCTGAGAAAAATGCGATGAGAAATATATTGGATGGACAGAAAGACGGACGGACGGACAAAGGTAAAACAGTAAACCCCCCTCCGGTGGAGCGGCAGTATAAAAAGGCCAACTGTTTCGGAGTGAGTAAGAGATTGTTGTTCAATGCCAATTCAGCACTTTTTCAGCTATATTATGGCAAGAACAAGTTAATTTTCAATGAAATGATGATGAGGTCCGCTTTGTTCTAGACCAAAACGCTGAATTGGATTTGTATAGTGCTAGCTCACTGAAACAACCTGACTTTGCACTTTCTCCTTAATGCAGCATGCTTAGCGGAGAAGCAACAAATACCAATTTCATAGTTTTTGGTTTGACCCGAACGGGGTTTGAGCCCACGATCTACCACACTCGAGACGAGCACGCTAACCATTAAGCCACCGATGAACCCACGATCTACCACACTCGAGACGAGCACCCTAACCATTATGCCACCGATGAACCCACGATCTACCACACTTGAGACGAACACGCTAACCATTACGCCACCGATGAACCCACGATCTACCACACTCGAGACGAGCACGCTAACCATTATGCCACCGATGAACCCACGATCTACCACACTCGAGACGAGCACGCTAACCATTACGCCACCGATGAACCCACTATCTACCACACTCGAGACGAGCACGCTAACCATTACGCCACCGATGAACCCACGATCTACCACACTCGAGACGAGCACGCTAACCATTAGGCCACCGATGAACCCACGATCTACCACACTCGAGACGAGCACGCTAACCATTAGGCCACCGATGCGGTTCCCAAATGTTTAAGCTGACCTTTCAATTATCCAAAGAGTTTATACATAATACAACAACACATTATTTATTCAATTCTTACCCTAACTTTAGTTTCATTATATAAATGTGGTAGAACACTATCTAATAAATCTCTAATCAATGTCGGTTTGTTGTGAGCTGCCGAGTTAAACGTCACCAAAGCAACTCGTCTGACATTTAAATCTGGATCTTGTAAAGTTTTAAGGAAATCTCCTATACAACTCCGTAATAAAGCATCTATTCCTTGTGGCTACAACAGAAAAATACAAACATCATTGAAAATAAAGGTGATTATTTTTATTTCAAAGAATTTAAAGACAAAAATATGTCATCAAACAAGTGTACATTTCATTCAAAACAAGAAATTGAAGGAAAATGATATAATTGTAGAAGTGTTTGTTTGTTTGAACTGAAGCAAATTTGTGCACATTTATTTTTCTTTTGCTCTTGGAGATCCAGCTATTAAGAGGGGAGTGAATGATTGATTGTTGTCTAATGCCAACTCAGCAATTTTTCAGCTATGTCTTGGCAAAATCAAGCTACATTTCAATGAGATGGTGATAATGTCTGTTTTGCACAAGACCAACATGCTAAATTGGATTTTTATAGAATAGTGTTATCTCATTGAAACAACAGACCGTGGGATGAAATGTTGCTCCAATCGGACACATTATCCTGATTACCAACCAACCAACCAAGTGAACCAACCAACCAGTCTTTGTACTTACTTCTAAACCTTAACACTGTGTTCTTAGTGGAGAAGCAGCAAATACCAATTTTACCGTCTGTCTCTTGACTTGACCAAGGGTCAAACCTATTGTCATATTTGTGGAAGTCTATTTTGCTTTGTTCCTGGAGATCTATGTAGATATCAAGAGGGGAATTGGGTTCATATTTACTGGTTTAAAACTGCCACCTTGTGCCTGTCTAAAACCAGGACATAGGCTTTCGTCAGTTACATTCTTTATTATTTGTGTGTTTAGAAGTTTAAGGCTTTACAGAGGAGTGATTCATATTTTTGTGCTTGGTTATATTGTTCACCGATATTTTTTTTAATTTCAACTTGCTTGTCTTATGTTATCTTCACCTGGTGGCTGGTCAGATCAATTGCAAATATGATTCATGTAGTTTCAAAACATAACACTCTGACTACGACTGTAAGACCAGATAGCTGTCTCTTCTGTAAGTCTTACCTGATCAGATATTGTAAATTTGATTGCTGTTACGACGGTAGATCTAGTTAAGGCTGACGATGAATTCAGGTGTTGTTTAAGGTTTGAGAGTAAATTGGCAGGATCTATCAGGGTAAGTTTACCAATACATTCAGATACAACATTTCTTGTTCCTTCTTCTGGACATTCACAATGATGAAATAACATAGTCCTATAAATACACACAAAAAAAAGGATTAAATCAGCTGCTGCTTCTTAAACATACAGAGACAAAAGTGTTGACTGATGAATAAACTACCCTCATTTTCTAGCGTTTTGGAGAAAGTTATTAACATTTTATGTCGAAATAAAGTTTTAAAACAAGGAATCCGTTGTTTAGACGATATTATCTCCGAGGTAGGTCCAGAAAAACCTAAAATGTTGGACATGACTAAAATCTTGTCAAAAATGGCTGGAGATATTATCTAAATATTTGATTACTTTCAAAATCATATTCTTTTTTATATTCACATAACTTTCAACAAAAACAAACTATCAATACACATTGATGACTGCCACGATATAACTACCAATACACATTGATGACTGCCATGATATAACTATCAATACACATTGATGACTGCCATGATATAACTACCAATACACATTGATGACTGCCACGATATAACTATCAATAGACATTGATGACTGCCACGATATAACTATCAATAGACATTGATGACTGCCACGATATAACTACCAATACACACTGATGACTGCCATGATATAACTACCAATACACACTGATGACTGCCATGATATAACTACCAATACACATTGATGACTGCCATGATATAACTACCAATACACATTGATGACTGCCACGATATAACTATCAATAGACATTGATGACTGCCATGATATAACTACCAATACACATTGATGACTGCCATGATATAACTATCAATACACATTGATGACTGCCATGATATAACTATCAATATACATTGATGACTGCCACGATATAACTATCAATATACATTGATGACTGCCACGATATAACTACCAATACACATTGATGACTGCCACGATATAACTACCAATATACATTGATGACTGCCACGATATAACTGAAATATTGTTGAAAGTGGCGCTAAACACCAATGATTTAATTTGATTTGAATACTGCAATCTGATTGGAGAAAATTTTGGTTATACTTGATAAGCTGGGTTGGTATTGTGACGTCACCAACATATTCGTTCGCCAAGGACAAATTCAAATAGTCACATGAAATAATCGTAATTAAAATCGAGGAATCATTAAATTGTGTTGTAAAAATTTAATTATAAGGAATATTTGAAATTTTTGAACGGGTTATACTTGTATAACCTGGTTTGGAACAGTTTACGCTTTTCATAAACCGTTTGAACAATTTTAATCACCATACACATTCTACAATTGACTACCCTTCATTACTTAACAGGCGTCCGGGTGGCTCAATGAGTTAGGTCGTTGGATTTAACAACTCATACAAGCCTATCACCAATATGGCGTGGGTTCGCGCCCAGCTTTGTAAATTACAAAAAAGGGTGCACTCGACTCGCAGCCGCAAGTGATAAAGTTTACCAGTTGCTTGCCCAGTGTCGGTGGTTCTCTCCGGCATCCTCCACCACTAAAACTAGTCGCCATGATATAGCCAAAATATTGCTGAAAGTGGCATTAAAACACCAAAATTCAAATTCAAATTCATTACTTAACACTTTTTTTTATTTACTAATCTTTGAAGCTCCATGACAAAAACATAATTACCTCCCTAATCATAAACAGTAACCCACAGCAGACCACACCCTGATACTCTCCAATAATCACCAATGGGTCAACTAACAGAGAAATTCTCATAGTAAGAAATTATTTATATTGAATCTTATTGGCTGTGCTGAATTTGGAGGATTCATTACTTGCACTTGTAAATTACATTCTACTGAACCAGAAAATTATTTTATACTACTTTGATCATTTATTTGGTTAGTGAACGAAAAAAAATAGGGTAACAAGAATATTTTATTTTTGTGATCTACCAACCTATCACAAAGTTTGAGTAAGAAAAGTTTGAAGATATCAAGGCCATAAATCGAAGGACAGATGACAAAAAAAAATGAAAAAGAACAAAAAATTATCTACTTAACTACAGAGAAAACAAAAGATCGAGTAACCCAAAAACTACTAAACATTGGTCGAGAATTCAGGTGCTCCAGAAGGGTAAGTAGTTTCTGCTCCACAAGTGGCACCAGTCGTTGCTACAGTTTCACTGTACTTGTATGTTTTACATTCTAACTGACTTACCATATAGTATTTACATATGTTTTAAGTGTATCTACACCACCAGCTGATGATGATTCACAACTAATTATCTGAAATTTAGGAAGATAAAAATTAGAATACAATATTATTTTCGATATTTTCGATAAAATATGTTAATGATTTGCAGAATGTCCGTGGTTTTCTCCACGAGTTTTGTCTCCTTCCTACCACCAAAGTTATCATCGTCTAGCGGTAATTTGGACATAGATTGTATTTCCTTTGAACTCACACAATTATAATGTCTGTATCAACGATTATATTGTCAGTATCAAAAAACTGACTCCGATATATATTATAGGGCTATTGCACTAATATTGAGGAATATTGTTCAATTGTAATTGGTTTGGTTTATGGTGTTTAACATCACTTTCAACAATATTTCAGTTATATCATGGAGGTCAGTTTTATTGGTGGAGGAAACTGGAATACTTGGAGAAAACTACTGACCTGTCGCAAGAGATGGAATTACTTACCTCTTTAAGAGAGTGCAATAACAAATACTGTCTTTTTGGTTGATTTTCTATTTCTTTCAAAACAAAAGGTAAAAACTTTTGCATATTTCCCACACTAACGTTACCTATAATAGAAAATAAAACAACTTTCAGTTTAAAAATTTTACAAAAAGAAAGATTTTAAAAGGTAACGATATTAACAATATGATAAAGGTTTACGT
The DNA here is from genome assembly GCA_002080005.1 of Gigantidas platifrons. Taxonomy (NCBI): domain Eukaryota; kingdom Metazoa; phylum Mollusca; class Bivalvia; order Mytilida; family Modiolidae; genus Gigantidas; species Gigantidas platifrons. The sequence goes on from MJUT01064805.1 coordinate 413,227, forward strand.
CTGGCGTAGCATGATATGACAGCAGTAAGTAGATTAGGGCTTCCTCCTGCACCAGTATGAAAATTATTATAGTCTAACAAAAGTCCTCACTATGTAGGATCTGTTTGAAAAATGAGTGAGTGATTGCTGTTTAACAGCAACTCAGTAATTTTTCAGCTATATCATGGCGAGATTGATTGATTGATTGATGTTTAACGTCCAGCGAGCAATTTTTCAGCTATATTCAGAACGAGAACATGTTTACAATAAATCAATATGCAGGTTGAAAACGAGGGACGGATAGGCCAATGGGCAAAATAAATTTAAATGCCACGGGACTCGAAACAAGGAAAGGTGATGGGTAGGGACGGAGAATTTAGCCAGTGCAACAGGTCTCCTATGAACCACTCATCATGAGCATAATGAGCTGTTACACTGGGTTCTTTAACGTGCGAAGAGGGTGGAAATCTGTCAACACGGGACCTCGGTTTTATTTACGTCTCATCCGAAGGACGGGTTGGTTGTGAATTTATACATCCCGCACAACCGACACATGCCCCTTCAAGCCAAAGAAGCTCTCGGTCTCATTTCTATACCTCGGGGTTCCTGCGGTGTTATCATGGCGAGAAGCTTAGTTTTAATGAGGTGATGATTATGTCCGCTTTGTGTTATACCAACACGCTGAGCTGGATTTTTACAGTGTTAGCTCACAACAGTCCACAGGTAGACATGTCACCCTACTTGGACACATTCTCCTGATTCCAACCAATCTTTGCTCTTTCTCCTTAATCCTGCATGATTAGCGGAGAAGCAACAAATACCAATGTTATAGTCTTTGGTTTGACTCTACCAGGGCTCAAACCTACGATCTACCACACTTGAGGAGAGGATGCTAACCATTGCAGCACCGATGCATTCTGTTTGAAAATTTCAGGAATAAATTTCATAAGGAATTCAAAGAAAATAATCAACAAGAATGTTCCAGTTGTGTAGTTTGGTATACTTTGGCCCCTTTTAGTTGAGTTTATCTTGGTAACTGCAAGAAATAGAGGAAATGTGTAAACATACTACCATATGGTTGTAACACAATCAATTGAAAGAAATAAAACGCATTAAAATTGGTTGTAAAATAAAAGTTATAACAACTTATTTCAGAATTTGGGTCCCTTTTTACCGCCTTTCAATAAATTAAACAAGTAAATTTCTCGATTAACTCATTAACTTAGTTTTTCTTCGTCGTTCATTTTCACAACTTTCATGCTGATTGAATCGCTTCAAAATTTTTTACACACCTGATTGACTTACTCCTAATATTTCTGCAATTCAGTGGTGGTTTACTCTGTCCTCGAACAAAGATGTAACAACTTGTTTCTGCAGTGTTGACATTTGTTTACATTTTCCAGCCATTGTTTCAATAAACAGAAAGGTCAATGTCCACCGTGACATCATTAAATGTTACCGTATTAATCCTACTTCAACTTGTTTCTGCAGTGTTGACATTTGTTTACGTTTTCCAGCCATTGTTTCAAGAAACGATTTTCAATAAACAGAAAGGTCAATGTCCACCGTGACGTCATTAAATGTTACCGTATTAACCCTACTTAACACACATATAAAATTCATCACCTTGCTTATTTAAAAATTTAGGAACAATAAAGGAAATGGATCTCATCAATAATTTTTTTATTTTTGTCGGCCATTTTGATGACTTACTTTTGGCCATACACTAGTACTGTAGCAAATGATTGAAAACATCTAAGTTGAATTAGATTGATTACTATCTTACCCAAGGCATAAGAGGCAGCTGATTTTACTTCCTCATTCTGAGATGAAAAAGATTCTAAAATCACATTCTGTATATCTCCATGTCTACTCAAATCACTGAAAAAAAAAAAAATTAAAAACATTTATATGCACCAGATTATGCAAATCAACTTCCTAACAACTACTGCAGTTGCAAATACAGTATCGACCACTTACAATGTCAACCCTTCTGCAGAGGAAACGTGGTCTTATAATAGAGATGGCCTCCCTTGAGGGGAGCAAGTTAGTCACATTATACTATCTTAGTATATTTGAAATCTGGCACAATAAGAGAGATGGCGATTGGTAGGAGGGGCCTTATAAGACTACTGTATATGCATATTATCTTAAAATATTACTGAAAATAGTGTACCTGGAAAGAAAACCATCAAACTAAGTTAGATACATTACTATTGAAACAAAAGAAATGGCCCATATTAGACATAACAGGTTTCTTTTTCCTCATGAGTAATCAGTAATGCACCTTGGCCTCCACCTGAGTACTCATGCAGAAAAAGCAAGAGATGTATTATTGTACTTACATATGTCTCCCTATTTCTCCCAAAGCTAGCAAAGAAAACAGTTTGACTGAATCTGATGACTTTGCATTCTGAAAAAAAAATGACAACAATGTATATCTCATCCATAAGGTGATGTAAGTATTTAATTCATTCCACACAAACATCAGGGTCCACTTTTGTAGGGTGGGTGGTTGTGACAAACAGCATAGAAACTAGGTCGTATTTCTATATCCTGGGGTTTTCTTGAATATAATAAGACATTCACATAATGGTTCGGTGAGTTAGTGATTGTTTTTGGTTTTTTATTATTATTTTAACAATATTCTATATTGACTGATTGTTGTTTAACGCCAAGTGACAAATTTTTTTCCAGTTATTTCAAGTTATATTTCGATGACAAGATAAAGATGTCCGCTTGTATTAGACCAACACATGAGCAGACATGTCACTCCACACTGACACCTTATCCAGCTTATCCAGATTCCCGCCATTCGTTGATCTTACTCCTTAATGCTGCATGTTAGTGGAGAAGCAGCAAATACCAATTGCTTTGTCTTTAGTTCGATTTGAAAGGCACTGAACTCATGATCTATGGCACGCACACGAGACAAGCAAGCTAACCAATAAGTCACTGATGTGATTTCGCATAATTGGAACTTACTTTAATGTCTTTAACAAATTGATTGACCACGCTGTTGGATTCTGATGAACTTTTCACTGTCAATGCCGCCACACATTTGGCGATGGAATGAAAAGCTTGTTTATGTACCGCAAAAACATTGCTGGAACCTTGGTGGACAGGGTTATATACAGGGTTAATTAACATCTGAAAAAAAAATCATAATATCTTAAATGTATGCTATTAGGTTGAAATCTTAATTTCCTTTCAATTAATGGTATCAGTGAGTTACATTTTAAGGTATTACAAAATCAAGATTTGAAAAAAGAAATAAGAGGTCTTGGTAAGTTATGAAAACATGTGACCAAATCACTGGGACTGAATCTGTCCTAAATATTATATCAAGTACTACTACAAACAGACAACATTTCTACATCTAGTCATCCATCATAGAACCTACTTATTATCGTTCAAGAAGACTTAATTAATTAATGTGGTCCATGTAAAATATGAGCATTTTCCTTCTCTTGAATTTTATTTTTAAAAATTATGGATCTTTTGTGATACTTGTAACTTGATCATTGACGTGTGAAACAACAAACTTGAGAACGGCTTTCTTCCTCAAATGGTCATGTGGAAATTTAATATAGGATTAAACACTGTTTTTTTAGGAAATTATCTATGTATAAACAACGGCAACTCACTCACAAATTGAATAAAGTCCAAAGGACTTTATGTAAAGTTTGTGAGTGAGCTGCCGGAGTTTATACATACATAATTTCCTAAAAACACAGTGTTTAATCCTTATAATTCTTATTCTTGGACATCGTGTTGTTTTCGACGTTAAATACTAATAATTATTGGTGGATTATTTTTTCATATTCCTACGCCGTAACGCTACAAAAAAAGTAGTACAGTAAACGGAAATATTGATTTATAAATTCCTTTCGAATGACGTAGAATAAGTGACGATATCCAATCAGATTACGAGTTATTGATAAATTCTAGTAAGAATAGAATTATATAAAAGTAAATTTTAATAAGTGCACACAAGTAGAATATGCATGAATGCAATAAATTTTAGATAATACAATACAGTGTGGTTAAAGTAGTTGTATATTAACAGTATCGTCACAATGATGAAAGATGGCTTTATAGACGAGTCTATGGTGGCATTCTGTTTGGGGATAGCCCCTAATAAGTTAATAAGAATTAGTTATTATACAGTCAAACCTGCCGTAACAGTCACCTTTATATAATGGTCACCTGCTCATAACGGTCACTTTCGTGCTCTCCCGGTGCATTTTACTATATATTTTAATTCGATATAGCGGCCACCTGTTCAATGCGGTCAGCGGTCACCATTTATAAGTAATTTTCAGTGTAAAACCCTATGTATAACGGTCAATTTTATTTTAAAAATAATACCGGAAGTGATTTCGGAAGATCTGTATTTTTCTCAAATGTACCAAAAATCCTGATGTGTTACAAAATATATTGACTAATTTACTGTAAATTCGGAAATTATTGCGTTCATTTATTATTGCGATCTTCGAAAATTTTCACAGATTGCAATTTTTATTATTGCGAAGCATGAAGTCCTCTAGTACAAATGGATACATATGATTCTGAAATACAAGGTTTAATTATTGCGATTTCACTTCAGTCGCATTTTCCGCAATAATAAAAACATCGCAATAATTTCTGAATTTACAGTAATTAAATAAACAAACACATTTTGTTTTGTGAATCGTAAATGACATAAAGGACAGTTTATCCCCGGGCGTTATTGGGGATTTTTATTCATTACGACGAGAATAGAAATTCCCTCACCAAAAATATTTTGTATCTAGTGCATCATGTCAAAATCATCAACATCCGTAAATAGGAAAGCTTTGAAATTTGACAACAAAGTGAAAGCGATAAATCATTGCGATGTTGGGAAAAGTTGGCGGGCTGTGTGCGAGGAGATGGGTGTTGGTCATACCAGGGTTTCCTCTGGGTTGAATTGTTTTTGAGCCAACACTTGAGCCAAAAACTTAATTTTTGAGCCACTTTAAAATATTTTGAGCCACAAATACTTCAAAAATTTTTGGCACTAAAAACGCACATAAATATTAATCATTTATTTATTTTCTTACTGCATACATGTTAAAACAAGGGTACATGTACTTTTTGAAATACAATAGCACAATAATGTTTCAGTTACTATTACAACCATAAAAGACAAGTAGATAAAAAATACGATATAACACTCTGTTGTTTAAATTACTATCATAACCATAACAGGCAAGTAAGTAAAAATACAGACTGTAAAAACTGTTCTATTTTTTTTAAACTGAGCAAATTCACCTCGTGATGACCACCTCCTAAAAGCTTCTATAAAATTAAATGTATTTGCCAATGGCCCCTCCAATGAAATAATCATTAAATTGTATGAATTACAAGTGTTAAGTCTGTTCCTTAATTTTGTTTTAATTAAGTTTTGTCTACTAAAGCCTCGTTCACACTCAACAGGCTTGTCTGCAATCTCTGGAACATCGTCGACAGGCCTTGATTCTTCCTGCAGTTCATCTTCAGTTTGCACTGCCTGCTTGCCATGGCCTCATAATTCGGACAGTTTCATTACTTTTCCCAGAGTATTACTTTCAAAAACTAATTTTCTTTTCCGTCCCATTTTAAAAACGTAAAATGGAGTTAAAAATTTCGATGCGTTTAAAACGATAGTGCTAAAATAAATGACAAGTTTCTTAATTAAAATTATATGAAAACAATTCACGAACTGACAGAGAGAAGTCATTCACCCGAGACCATTAATTAACACCTTTGTTTGACTTACCTTTTATGTATATTTTACAAGTTAATTATCCTATCAACAGATAAACATTACGAACAGCTGATTATCGATTTTGTCACTTGATCAGTTCATGGGTAACATTCGAAGCTTTTCGAATAGTGTTATGGGCATTCCGAAGTAACGAACTAGAAAATGACTGCCACAACAGACGATGAACATTCGAAATCTTTTGCGCCACACTTTTGAGCCAAAGTAAATATTTTATCGCCAAAATCATAGATTTTTCGCCAAATGCGCAAATGGCGCATGCCAGCGGAAACCCTGGGTCATACCCAGATAATGAACATTCTTTAAAGAAAATGCGAGATTCTTTACGATTTTGAAAACAACGTTCCCAGTTCAACCTCGTGTTACTGGAAAATGTACTTTTGTTTATTAAATATCTTTATTTATTGATTTATTTGTATGTTTTATTCAAATCATATCATATTGAGATAATTTCATCAACAATAAATGCAAACCAGAGTAAAATTACGACAGGAACAAAATAACAAGTAAAACATTATTAAAAACATAAGATGTAATGTGTAATGAAAAATGTTTATTCACAACTAACGTGCAATATTTTGTCAAAAAATCAAAACCCTTCACATAAAGGTCACCTGTATATAGCGGTCATTTTGTCAATCTCCCCCAGGTGACCACTATAGACAGGTTTGACTGTACAATGTAAATGGTTATGAAGAAAATATTATAGTCAAATTTAATAACCGATGATTGGCAACTAATTTTTAAGAGGGTGCACATCCCTGATTACCAGGTACATTACGTGATTACCTTTGGTTACTGGTTGTTGCATCTGTGATTTGTGTAGCCTTTTCAGACAAATATACAGTACCATCTATAACAACTAGATAAAACACTAAACCCTCTATCAGCATTGTGGTTCATTAATTAACTACATTCCTGAAGCAAATCCTTAAAGCCTAGTTTAGGTAAGCCATTAGCTACTGGATCATGGAAGAACTCCATTAAAGCAAAAATAAAATACTCACCAAAATAACCACTTGTACAGTAAATCCTAGTGACAAACTACACGCTGTCAGTCTACAGGTTAATTAACTACATACCTGAAGCAAATCTTTAAATCCTAGTTTAGGTAAGCCAGTAGCTACTAGAGCTTGGAAGAACTCCAGTAAAGCATTGAGTGCTCCACCTTGTAGGAGTGGTGACTGTATCAGTATAAGTATCTGTGGTAGAATCTCATTAGGTATGGTTGCCATGCACGACTTGTGTATCTTAGATACAGATGTCAGAAGATTTAGAGAAAGCTGAAAAAAAGGGAATGAAAAATAATTATCTCTACAAAATATTTTATATTTTCTAACTACAAATAAATGTGTCCTATTGGGTCTTCGTACATGTGTAAACATATCTTTGTTCAGTCTAATTTTTTTTCCTATGATGAAGCGATATTCTAAACTGTTTATTCCACTATACTGCAGCAATTTTTATCCTTTGGAAAAGATATTATGTAATATTTGTTCCAGTTGGGAGAAATGTTATGGCGGAAAGCAATATCTTCTCATATCTGGATATCATTATTCTAGCATCTTAAAAATGTTTTTTATATAACTGATCTTTTATGGATAACTATTAAATAGTGACTGTAAGTGCACAAATTATATGTAATACTTTTGTAGAACAGCAATAAAAGCTCTTTTCATTTACTTTAAGTCAAAGTGAAAAGTTAGATATTCTCTCATGTTCAAAGATATCCATGTTCTTTCTTAATAAGACCATCTAAATTAACTACCATAACCTTAAGGTAACGTCAATCTCTAGTGCTTCTAGACACTGATTGTACACAAGTAGATAGGTGTATATATATCTTACCTGTGAGACATGAAGATCATTTTCATTTATTAGAATGGGCATTTCTTTCATAACTTCATAAATCATTCCTGAAGACAGGGCTGATCCTACAATTAGAAGATGTTGATATAATAAAAACGAAAATATCTAATTTAATGTATGCGACACGTTTCTGGAATAACCTTTGTCAGGTTAATTTCCGACAATAGATAAAACGCTTCCGTTGTGTACTTTTCATAATCATTGATGTATGCCGACCCAAGCGGACTTATAATATTATGAATCGATAATTTTTGATTGTACACATCTAATTTGTGTCATAATACCAAGGCAATTCAAATATTACAACTAATTAATTTGACACATTGTGAAATAAACATGTGAAATAGTTTCACCTGTGATCCGATTTTAATCCCAAGGTAATACACATGTTTTGACAGGTAATTCCGACTTAACGAATGTAAATAATATGGCTTTCTACCTCTCGGGACCAAAACTTTTATTCAAGGCAACCGAAATTTCGACTCGTCCGAATTCGACTCAACAGGATTCAAATTACATATATTTATACACAACGAAGTTCGGGACTTCCATAAAAATTTGAATCAACCGAAAATTCGAGTCAACCGACTTCGAGACAATGAGAGTCAACTGTATATATATTGGGTGTTCTATTTAGACAGAGGATAAAACTTAAAATGGTCCAAGTAGCCCAAGACAACAAATATCTGGACTAAAATATTCCTTAAACTGTTTCAACAATAGCCCAGGTGGGTACTAAAACACTGAATAATTCATGCCTAAAGCCAAATGCTGGACCCCAAAAATTTTTGCTTGGTTATTAAAATGGTTATTTTAGAGAGCCCAGCTGGCAACTGCAGCAAAATTGCGAAGTTTTGTATCTGTAGACAGGATTTGCTGTACGGTAACATTGACATACCCATACCATAATATTATAGCAAAATGTTGATGATCTTATAAAAATGTTGTATGTAACAGAGATGTATCATTCTATACCACATTTGTCAGCTGCTTCATCAATCATACCTCACTTGATAAAAATTCAGATTATAATCAAAATAAATAAAATCTTCAATTATTCTGTACATAATGACATACTTACCATAATTTTTAACCAGTACATCAAGACAGGTTAGTGTACTGAGTTTTAAAGCTCTTTGATTTTTTCTTAGAAATGATGCTAATATAGGTATCCCTTCATCCTGTTAAAGAAAAGTAAAGACTCATAAACAATAGCGAGAACTTTACAAATATGTGCTTTAAAAGCACCGTTTCTCTACTTTGTGTCCAGAAGTATCACGTTGGATAGTATCTCTTGTTTATTTACATTCATATCCTTTCTTACTACCGTAATTTTGTGAAAAGAAAAATATATATCATATTTTTGATTTGAGAAACGTAGCAGTAATGCCAGTATGATGAATACTTAAAATATCTTTGTAAAATAAATTACGTTTTCTTACCAAGGGATTCCAGTGGCTTCATGATTTTTTTAAAACTTTTAACTTTTCCCCTAGAATCACATATTCTTCCAAACAACATCTGCACCATTTTGTTTTTTGTCTAAGTGACTAAAAGTTATTTCCCTTTTAATGAGGCCTGCTTAATTACGAGATTGGATGTTGATATTGAAATATGGCATAGATGACTTTATTTTTATTGACCTACCAATAAAACGTGTAATGCAGTCTCAAAATAAACATGCCCACTGGCCTGCGAACTAAGTTTTTCATTTTTCTTAACCTTATGTTAAATTTAAAATTATATCTGTAATCCTTGATCAAAACCCCAGAAGTCATACTATCAACCCGAATTTTGAAAAAATTAACATTTTCCCAATCCAAAGATTAACACACAATATCCATGTCAAAAGACATTTTCAAGTAAAGGGAGACAATCATGACACAAAAAAGAACATTAAACACACAAAGATATTAAAATAAATGGTCATTATATAGAACTCCCGATCTACATAATATATACAGTGAGTGAGTGATTGTTGTTTAACGTCAATTCAGCAATTTTTCAGCTATATCATGGCGAGACGTAAATTTTCAATGAGATGATGATACATCATATACTCAACTTACCAAAATTGATCTCAAGTCTATTTTCAAAGGTGACCTGGAAAATGATATAAAAACAATTCAAAAGATATTCAAAACATGTACATACATATAGCCAAAATATATTGAACTCCAAAATTTTCGATCATAATTTTTAAAATTTTCAGATTTGTGGTCTTGACCATAATAAAGATGATTTGTTGCAAGTCAGTAACCAAACTCATTATGCTTGAAATGCAGAGATTTTTACCATTTTAACTAACCATAAATTTATTATTTTAGTGAGTGTTTCAGTAGTTGTTTTTAAATGCCAAATGAGAAATTTTTCAGTTATATCATACCACGTGTACAACACATTTAGTTTGATTTTTACAGAAACAACAGTCAACAGATAGATGACAATCACCAAGTGCACAGTGAGTAATATGATAGTAAATAAAATCTAACCAACTTCTTGCTCAGGAAGATAGAAAATTAATGGCTACCGCCTGGTGGTAGCTTAATACATGCATCTATGAGCCTCTTGTTTGTACACAAAATCCAAACCTTTATTTTGAGCAAAGGATCTTTGCTTTAAAATTTTAAAAAGAATCAATCTAATAATTAAAGAAAAACATTGCGTCTACAGATGAAAAATGACAATACATATATATACCATAACACAGAAACGACAATACCATAACATAGAAACCATACCATAACACAGAAACGACAATACCATAACACAGAAACCATACCATAACATAGAAACGACAATGATGACCAGATGTAGCATGTATCAATAGGAGTAAAGATACGACTCAACTGCAGGCTAAAGGCAGTCTCACGCTAATTTTGGGCTATGAGTTTTGCTCATCATTGAAGACCTTACTGTAACTGTGAAATATAGAACAGCAAAACAAGTGCTGTTCCTATAATTTAATTTGTGTCTAAAGTCTAGAATTGGATAATCTCTCCTGTTCATTTACATCCATGTGCTTTCTTACTAATACATTTGTACACAACATGATCGCCAAAATACAAATTAAATATTTACCCTGCGATCATAGTCAGAGCCTTCACTGCTGTTAATCTAGTTATTTCATTTTTAAGTCTTTCTAAGAAAATAGGTAAACAGTCCCTTAATTCTGAGGTTAAACAATCACCAAGGTTACATATCATCTGACCCCTGAAAGCAAAAAATAACAATTTCAAATAGACTTTAATAATACATGTAGATTTCCAATTAACAAGTCCAGTAGTAAAAAGCATTAAATACAATGTCAAATGTACAGCCTCATTGTACTATTATCAATCTTAATTAAGATTAGATGTTTCCCTTTTTTCCTTAGGAGATACCACTACCTGTGTGGGGTCAAGTCAGGATTCATATATTCAACCAACCCATCATTGGTGAGTCTATGAAATCTTTAGGTATCAAAACTGAGTACAATGAGTCAGTGAGTAATTATTGTTTAACACCAAATGAGTAATTTTTTCAGGTTACATTCTATGAGATGATAATGATGTCTGCTTTGTACTAGACCAACATGCCGAGTTGGATTTTATAGTTCTAGCTCACTGAAACAACAGTCCGTGGGTAGACATGTCACTCCACTCGGACACATTATTCTGATTCCGAGCCAACCAGTCTTTGTTCTTTCTCCTTAATGTTGCGTGCTTAGCGGAGAAGCAACAAATACCAGTTTTATAGTCTTTGGTTTTACCCGACCGGGGCTCGAACCCACGATCTACCGCACACGAGGCGAGCACCCTAACCATTATGCCACCGATGTGGTTGACATGTCGCTCCATTTGGACACATTATTAGGATTCCGAATCCTTGCTCGTACTACTTAATGCTGCGTGCTTAGCGCAGAAGCATCAAAAACAATTGTAAGGTCTGTGGTTTGATCCATGATCTACCAGCTTTGAGGACAGAATGCTAACCATTACTCTACTTGGTATGAGCATATAGAACACATGTTTGTTTTTCTTTGTTTTGTCAGTCTTAATAGATACTACAGGGTAAGAACATAGTTTTACATATAGTCCTCTTTAAATTCTTGGTCAATAACAGTATCTATTAACCTGTTATATACTTACATACAAGATATTGCCCTCTCTTTAACTTCCTGGTCAATATCAGCAGCTATTAACCTGTTAAGTGTACATTTGTACAAATCTTTGACATATGGTTTATACTCAAAACTGACTTTCACATCTGTAAAAAAAAAGACATGTCTGATAAATTATTATATAATTACATACAAAACAAGTACTTTATACAAATAAAAGTAGCTTTTCGCAAAAACAATTGACTCCTTCTCTACCCCTCCACCCCCATATTCAAAATTATGTTATATGATATACTGTTTGTAACTCTGGTACCTATAAAACTGTATTGTACATTTAGTAAAATGATGATGGGCAATAACTCCTTACGAAATACTTGAATTTCATATTGCTACTGTAAATATTGTCAAATAAATATCTCAGTTTTCTAGGAGTTCCAATTTCACTAATTATTAGCTCCAACTTGCATTTGTACATCGTCTTATCTAAATGCACAGAAAGCTTCATGAAGACCTAAAAATACACATGACAAAAAATAAGTAGTTAAGTTAAATCCAATTTCCATGCTATCAGGGCCATGACAGCTCCCAGGTCCTAGAAAAAAGACAAGAAGATACATACCTAGAGGTCTTATAACTTTAACCAGTTGTTGAGTAACAAGTAAAGCTTCTGATGTAATTTTGTAGAAAGGATCACCCACAGCATGTACAATAGGCTGAAAAAAAAGATAAATACATGTATACAAAATACTCTCATGTATACAAAAAGTCACCCAAGGCATGTATAATAGGCTGAAAAAAAGAGATAAATACATGTA
>MJUT01064805.1:467532-508648 GCA_002080005.1 Gigantidas platifrons
AATTTGAATAAATGTTTATGTTCTAGTCAACAAACTGTTTAATGCATGCATCTTTGTAGTCCAAGTTTAAATGCTGATTCTTGGCAGTTGAAATGGCAAATACAAACAAACTTTTTAAGCAATTTAATACAATAACAACAAGTTATTTATGATAATATACATTTGTACATGTATACATATACAATTTAAAACAAAACTATAAAAATTGATATCATTTTTGTTGGCACACATGTCATCATCGTCATGTAGACCTGATGAGTTTCGAAAATCAGTCCAGTCATTCAAATTATTGAAAGGATAACTATTTTAAGTCTTCATAAAATTGGGGGACTACTAAATATTCCTGGGGACTACCAAATATTTTGTAGCCACTAGTTCTTGGACTACTGCAAGAAAAAAACAGGTGTCAATCCCTGGGTGTGACTTCGCGCCTGGCTTTGTAAGTTATAAAAAGGGGTGCACCCTACTCGCTGCCGCAAGTCATAAACTTTACCAGTTACTTGCCCATGGTCGATGGTTCTCTCTGAGTACTCCGGCTTCTTCCACCACTAAAACTGGTCGCCACGTGCACGATATAGCTGAAATATTTCTGAAAGTGGCGCCACGCACACAAAAAATCAACAAGAAAAAAATCAATATTATCGAAACAACTCATTCTTGAATCGAAGTTAAATCAGTGGACAATTTTACCACATTTATCACATTGTGTACAAATCTGATTTCTTAATTTCGTTGATCGAAATTTGGACTTGCATTGATTTTCAGTTTCTCTGTCTTGTACATGCACAGATGCTTTCCATAAATAATAATATGCAGTGCATTGATCTCCATCATGCTGAAAATTATTATTTTCAACAAATTGTTTCAGGCACTGCTGACTTTGAATGCATTCTACGTATTGGTTAAGATGACGATGAGAGAGAAAGCGGAGAAAACAAACCAAAACATATGTGGAACCAGCTAAAATATCTTTAGTCCCGGAATCGTTTTTCACTTTTGTATTTAGATCGCGATGGAAGAAGAATGGACAATGGTTTGGTGTTTCTAAATATATGTCTGAACGCACCAATTCAGTTCTCAGACGTTTTAAGATTGTGTATCCTTGACACTGCTGTCTTATTTTAGTGGTATCCGAGAGAGACAATGGTTTTAGACTAGAATCTTCGTCAGGCACAAACACGACTGAAACGTGGTTTAACACCTCAATAGCTTTCCTATGCTGCCCAGTACAAAAGAAAAGAGTTGCTATTTTAACCCATCCCGAGGCAGCATCAACATTTGTCCCTATCAGTAGATATGGTAGCAATAATTTTAGGTGCTTGTATATGGATTTGTTTTTCGCTCTACCCATGCCCTGTATATCATCACAGTACGACTTATTGTAATGTAATGCCAACGAGTAACTATATTGAGCGAATTTCATAACATATAACATTTTTCTGCGCTTTGAAGATGATTTCTTATTAATTCCATGAATGCACCTTCTAAATATCCAATGATGTAACGGCACACTGTCAAACGCGATTCTTATTGGTTTAGAGGAAATATTTCGCAATACGACTCTCTCATATTCAAGACAGTGTCTTTTGTCGGTTTGATTGGGTTCCATAAAGAATCGAAGCGATTGACAACACGTCAAAGACATCCATCCATTCCTTGTTATTCGTTCAATGATTGATACGAGCCTTACCCTCTGGTTGCTAGACATTTTACCGGATATCATATTCTGTTCTGGTATGAAATAATTTGGTATGTACCCAATTTGAACCCAGTACAATATGCGCTGGATACAAATCCAGAAACATTGTAATAGCATGCTTGGTTGCCATGTATTTAGGCTGATTTCTTCAGAAACCCAAAACATAGAGGTTTTTAAAAAGTACGAACACAGAAGATTTTTAACGTCTTCCTCTTTGTTGATAATCTCTTTCAGAACTAATTTTAGCAAAGCATAGCACATAAGTTGTGTATGATTAAACGAATGAATTAACAATTTTTCTGTTTCTGAAAACGAGATGCGCCATTCAAGATGGTTATCCTGTTGAGATGATTTGTTGCCAATAGGTACCAGAAGAATGCCATGTGTGGAAATTTTACTAAGAATGTCAGCAGATGGCCAATTGTGTAATTTCATTCTTGATAACCAATGTTTTGCCGCATTTGGCCATGTGTGAGAACGGAAACAGAATGCAAGGTCAGCAGTTTCCTCATAGTTGGATAAGCATGGTCCATGAATCTGTATAGAATCTGAGTCGCCTAACATATCAAAATACATGTGTTTAAAATATATATTTGAAATTACACGTGCATGCTCTATGTTCACAGTTATCTTCTCTTGAATATGAAGATGGGCTGGCACAATTATATGGACGAATCCAGGCATAGTATACTCACTTTCCATGATAAAGAAAATAGGATTAAATGATTTACAATTCACATCTAAAATAGGATATCCGTTAATAAGACGGATTGGAACCCACATTGTGTCTGATAGTTTAAAATCATAAACCGGAAATCGCTGATCACAAATCATCACATCCAAATCACTACCCGGTAAATCCAACCCTTCTGCCCTACTACCACTACTTATAACTTTGTTTTCTTTAAATGTATAGATATCGTCATAAACATCGAAGTATAATCGTCTGTATTTCACTGTTTTGTCGGTCCCTACTGTATTGCACATGTATCTATATAGTTTCAGTGAAACTATGGATTCCTGCTGTCTTTGCAGATTGTCTGACTGCATGTTCCTTAAATACAATTTTAATTTAATGTTAATTTTAAGCAGAAGCACAAGCAAGCACACAAGAGACGAATAAAAAATAATAGAATAAAAATAAAAATAAAAGTAAATTCACGAATAATATACCCCTGAAACGTATGACATAAACCGTAAGATAAACAGTGGAACTATATCCTCAATCTAATGAGATTTCTGGGGGGAAATGCAAAAAAAAACAAAAAAAAGACACGGAAGAAGTCGATAGAAAGCAATAATATAATCACAAGGAAGTCACAATAAATAATATAATCACAAGGAAGTCACAATAAATAACATAAACACACAGAAGGAAGTTGTTGATTTCTATAGTAATAGAATATAGAATTAAACGAAATACAAAATGTACGAGCGAAACCGAAATTTCGAGAACACAAATAGTTATAGATGAAATATTAGTGTACGGAAGACAGGCACAAAGTAATGGTTTGATTTTGATTTGATTTTTGGTGTTTTAACGCCACTTTCAACAATATATCAGCTATATCATGGCGACCAGTTTTAGTGGTGGAGGAAGCCGAAGAGAACCACCGACCATGGGCAAGCAACTGGTAAACTTTATCACTTGCGAGTCGAGTGCACCCTTTGTGTAATTTACAAAGCCTGGCGCGAACCCACGCCGTAATGGTGATAGGCTTGTATGAGTTGTTAGATCCAGCGACCTAACTCATTGAGCCACTCGGACCCCCACACAAGGTAATGAAGGTTAAAGGGATAGTGATATATGAAGTATTCAACCATAACTGATAACTGATTTCAAATGTACCACCCTCACCCTACTGAAATCTAATCTTAAAAAATGATTCCGCCTCTCAAAATTAACGAAGAAAGGTATCCGTATATTGTTCTTGGTAGAGACAAATCTTGCTTTGTTGAAACCACCTCAAATCTGCTCAATGTTTAGTTATTGTGGGGCTTGTTTTCGTTCTGAATATACATGAACTATTTACCGCTGGACGTTATGGGGGGAGAGGTTATGGTGTTTAACTCCACTTTCGACAATATTTCAGCTACATCATGGCAGTCAGTTTTATTGGTGGAGGAAACCGGAGAAAAGCATCGACCAGTCGCAAGACACAGACAACCTTTATCACAAAATATTGTATCGAGTTTTGTGTTTGATTTGTCTTTTAGTGGTTAAAAAATTGTTTTATAATATACATTGTATGTATGAACGCTGTTTTGTTTGTGGGTTCCAGTTGGTCTGGAAGTTAGTTCGTTATAAAAGTTGAGGTCTGCGAATTATTTTAAAGGATACATATTGTGTTGAGTTTCCAAACCATATGTTATTGTTGCAATTGTTCAGGAAAGTTTGGGTTTGACTTTCAATAGTTTGGGTCTCAATTGTAAAGCTTCTCAAACTCAGTGAAAACGGATACGGACAAAGTAGAGTAACGCGCCGTACACGTTACACTTCTAGATCACATTACTTTTGTAACAGCTTTAAGACAATTGATTTCTCTACCTTATATACCACCATTCCACATAAACAACTCAAATCTATCATGTTCATTTACATCCATATCCTTTCTTATTACATGTACATGTCATTAATTAATTGATTCCGCTTCTCACAAGTTACGAAGAACAAAGGCATCAGTATTTTGGTATATTAGAGACAAGTCTTGCTGTGTAAGAACCACGCAAAATCTTACAATTAATATAAACAGGGCGGGATAATTCGAGATAACAATAGTTAGGTTTTTTATCGACAACATATTTGTTCAATTTGATACTAACTATGCTCCACTACTCTCTGATTTAAATCTAGACGCATATGAGACAGACGTTATTCAATGGCTTCTCATATAAGCCGAAGTGTTAGCAGTTCTAACTTCCGGTATTCGGGTGATGTTCTATCACTTAACAATTCTAGATTCGGTAATTATCAACGTATCTTCTATCCAAATGAGCTTGACGTTAACGATACTACCTGACACTCAAAAATATGTTTTTGACCTTGACCTTGAAATAGACAAAGCAAAACTCTACGACAAACGTGACGAGTTCATCTTTCGAATAATCACCTTCCCTTTCATCATGAACAATATTCCAGCATCAACAGCGTATGGAGGTTACATTTCACAACACATGCGTTATTCTAGGGCTTGTGATTTTTTAGACAGAGCTCACTTGTTGACACAACAGGTACTCAAACAAGGTTACGCTGGTCACTACACAATTCAATTTCCTTTATCCTCATCATTTGCTTACTTCACGAGTAAAGCTGCTCACTTGACGTTAATCATGCTACGTAGCAATCAATTAATCAACATGGTCGGTGGTTCTCTCCGGGTACTCCGGCTTCCACCACCACTAAAACTGGTCGTCATGATATAGTTGAAATACTGTTGAAAGTGGCGTTAAACACCAAAATCAGATAAAATCTTCAATTTACAGCTTCTGATGATCTCTTAGGCATCTTCAAACTTTTCTTACAAGATCCTAAAAGGGGCATTATTATGATTAAATTGTATTTTAACACAATGAAGATTAAATAAAATACAACTCTTACCTGAGTATTACCTTAACATATGAATGAATAAGGAAAGAATGAAACCGTATTTGATTACTTTTAGTATTTTTGTATAATAATGTAACCACAAACACATTTTCCTGGAAACGCTACTGCAAACGGGAAATATTTTTGTTTTACCAGATATTCTTCCTGTAGATAGACACCAGGAAATAGATATATTTCGCACAAACTATAAATCATTTAGGTAAAAAAGTGGCATTGGGATTCGTCTATGGAAAACAAATTCTTCCAGAAGCGCACCGTGCGCTATTTTGTAGACGTTTTCATAGTTTTTTTCCTTTATAGCGGACAAAAGGGTCAAATCTTAATGAAAATAACATATAATTTTCTCATAATCTGTTTCTTTTTTTTTAGTATTAGATTTTCATGTTTATTGATGACAACATAGATATCTATAATGGAGTGTACATGACACGTTTCTGAAATAAATTTTATCAAGTACGCTCATAATAACAAAATTGGATATCCAAATGATCTAAAAGTCTTTTGGAGCAATGAAACCAAAGGAATGAATTTTGAATTTTGGTGTTTAACACCACTTTCAACAATATTTCAGCTATATCATGGCGACCAGTTTTAGTGGTGGAGGAAGACGACCGCAGACCCTTGGCAAGCAACTGGTAAACTTTATCACTTGCGGCTGCGAGTGTAATTTACAAAGCTGGGAGCGAACCCACGCCGTATTGGTGATAGGCTTGTATGATTTGTTAGATCCAACGACCTAACTCATTGAGCCATCCGGACCCCCAAAATATAGTGTGATGGATACTTATTTGATAAATTTGATTAATAAGAACTTTGTGTAATACATGGAAAGAGTAACTAATACATGTACATGTATGTATATCATAACGAGGCTTGCTACCCAACATCAGTACAGTCTAAGTATTTCGGTATCGTGTCAATCGTCATTATTCAAAACGGATAATTGGTGTTTAACGCCACTTCCACCAATATTTCAGTTATATCGGTCAGTTTTATTGGTAGAGGAAACCGGAGTACTCGGAGAAAACCACTGACAAACTTTATTGTCAGAGCGGGATTCGAACTCACAACGTGATAGGCATTGATTGCACAGGTAAATGTAAATCCAACTACCATACGATCAAGACCACGACGGTCCAATTTTCACAACGGAATGTCATGCATATAGCACAAATATTATGATAACTCTTGATTCATCTGGTGTCACTCTTTGTTTGGTTTTTTAATGGGTGTTTGCTCTATTCGGTTTTGTTTCACTGGTCAATAAAAACAATACATCTTATATCTGGATAGACGATTACCGTTGACGACCAAGATGCTTACATGATGGTTTAAGGCAGTTTGGTAGAACAATTTTGCATTGGTTGATCGCTACTGAATGACAATGAATCGTGATTTGTTTTGCACTGTCGTATTGTTTCCGCCCATGTTACCACACTTAAGTCGATCAAAACCATATGCAACTTGACGTGTCACATGTGTACTAAGAATTGTCTACCCTTTCGGGCCACATAAGATCACTTCCGGGTCCCTATGCACACTGGGACCTGTTGCTCACTTTCATATTTATTCTGTGTTTATTCACGCTGAGCCTCTCTCTCTCTCTCTCTCTCTCTCTCTCTCTCCTTTTTTTGATTTGCTTCTGTAATTATTTGCGATTTCTTGCACTGTTAAAACATTTTCCTTCCTTCCTCTCACACTACCATGAGTAACATTACGGGTGACACATATGTAGCAGGACGTGTTTAACATCCCGGAGCACCCGTGATCACTTGCGGTTCTTAAGGATCTTGTTGTTGTTCATCTGGTTTTCTGTTTTTGTTTACTTTTATTATTATTTGCCTTTGTCTCTTTTCTTTGGTTTTCCTTTTTATTTTTTATATTTTTTTGCACTGTCCTATTATTTTCCCGCCATTCATTCCAAAATTTACTCTAACAACTACAATGCGTAACTTGTTTGATTTTTGTCCTTTTTCATTTGGAGACTGGTTTACTGGAGATCCACTCTAATACACCCCCTCCAAACGTGCATTGTGCTCTCATTTGACATGTTGCGTGAAAAAATACAACACAGACTTGACTCTTCTTTTGAATAATTCATAAAAAGGATAAATTTAATCTCTATTTTTTCAACGTTTTATTTCTGAAAGATAACCGGTTACAATATGTAATAAAGAAATACACAACATTCACAATTCATACAAAATATTTTGAATTTGAATTAAGAAATAAGAAAAAACTATTTATCCTTGCTATTGTTTTTTTAGCATACTGCTATAGTATTTTTACCAATTCAATTTTTCATTACTTTAATGAAATATATATATTTATTATACCACAATGTCACATTTCCTATATAATATCTAGCATGCAGCATTCGTCAGTATTGAACGCATTCCAATATCGCTCCATAAACACGACTATATGGTTCAATAATTGGCCTGCAGTATTCGTCGGTATTGAACGCAGTGCAATATCGCTTCATAGTTGCCAGGATATAGCTGAAAAATTGCAGAAAATGGCGTTAAACACCAAAAATGAATCAATCATAATTATGACTATATCGTGCAAAAGTTAGCGTGCAGTAGTGGTCGGAATTGAACGCAGTCCAATATCGCTTCATAATCATGACGATATTGTTCAAAAGTTAGCTTGCAATATTCGTCAGTATTGAACACAGTGCAATATCGCTTCATAATCATGACGATATTGTTCAAAAGTTAGGATGTCGTACTCGTCAGTATTGAACGAATTCCAACATCGTTCATAAATATGATGATATTGTTCAAAAGTTAGAGTGCAGTATTCGTCGGTACTGAACGCAGTCCAATATCGATTCACAATCATGACATATCGTTCAAAAGTTAGGATGCAGTACCCGTTATTACATATTTCGTTGCAATATGTTCGTTTTTGCATGTCCAATAATAGCTAAAAGTCAGTGTTGGTTATTGCAAATATCTGTATTTCCCTCAAATATCCGTATTTGCTCTCATATATCCGTATCTGCTCCCGAATTCAACTTCCGGTATCTGCGCAGTCTCAAAAATTATATGTCCAAGTACAAAGAAACTAGAAAGATGATGCATGATATGCATAAAATCGTATTTCAATTAAATTAACACATTTCAACATATTGGAATAAAGTTTAAATAACTTGAAACGGAATAATTAGCTGAAATGTATACGTCGTGTTGAATAGGAATTTCCATTTAAATGTCAACGTCTTGGGTAGATTTTACAAACAGTTTCTAACGTCATTGTACAGATCGACATTGTTTGGTATATTTTTGAAACCAGACTCGAAACAAAAATATTTGCAAGTTGAACAAAGTCAACTCTCTTAAGGATATATTTTCGTGATTTGTCTACTCAAAGATCTTTTTTGCAATATAAAAGTCAATGCTTGGAAAAGGTCAATGTAAAATATGTGATAAAAAGATCATGACATGAAATTTTCCATATCATCCCTGGTATTAACCTCGACCCATAACAGCCCTCCAGCTTCGATGTCGGGCTTGATATGGGAGTCTCGGGCTAATACCAGGGCCGATATGGAACATGTCATGTAATAATCTCTTAGTATTGAACACAGTCCAATATCGCTTCATAGTCATGACGATATCGTGCAAAAGGTAGAGTGCAGTACTCGTCGGTATTGAACACAGTGAAATATCGCTTCATAATCATGACGATATCGTTCAAAAATTAGAGTGCAATATTAATCATTATCACATATTTTATTGAAATAACGCCGAATTTGCATGTCTAATAAAAGCATAATTTGCGGGGTGTAATTTGCCCTCAGGGCAATAACATGTTATTTGCCCTCTTGTGAAGGGCAATAGCATGTTATCTGCCCTGGCAAAATATGTGATAAATAGATTAATACATGGCCTTTTTCATATTGCCTTTGTTATCAGCCCTCGACTGATATCGTCTCTCGGGCTAAAGCCCTTGGGCCGATATCAAGGTCTCGGGCTGATAACAAGGGCAATATGAAAAAAGCCATGTATTAATCTATAAGTATTGAACACAGTGTAATATCGCTTCATAATCATGACGATATCGTTCAAAAGGTAATTTGCAGTACTCGTCGGTATTGAACACTGTGCAATATCGCTTCATAATCATGAGGATATCATTTAAAAGTTAGGATGCAGTAATTGTCCGTATTGAACGCACTTCAATATCGCTTCTTATTTACTACGATTATACTCTTTTCATCAACAACTTCGCGGTTTATCAAACATAAGCTGCCCCAAACCAGGTTATATCCTATAACCTGTTCAAAAATTGAAAATATTCCTCAATTACATTGTAAAACTAATTTAATAGCCTAATCGAAACATTGTTTTTATTGCAACACATTTTCTGTCTGGAACCGTTAACAATTATTTCTTTAGTTAAGGTCTAGGACATGCAGATGAATTCAAAATTCATCCTTATAACATTTTCTTTGTCACGTGTGCCGTCATGTCTTCTAGTTGTTTTTGTTGTTGTTGTTGTTGTTACAATCATATACTTTTATTCATCATTACCTGTTAACAATGCACCTTGATCGTCCAGGTTCAACCAAGGGCCCCTGTTTTACAATAAAGGATTACATGCACAGGGTCAGACATGTAACTTATGCACAAAAAAAAAATCATCACATATTTATAGATCATCACACACAGAGACACAGGATAAATATACTTATATTAGATATATAAACAATTATGCAACGAATATAATTTGTATTCATTCATTATTTATTCTTATCATTCTATATTTCGAATACATCAATCGAGTGCACCCTTAAAAATATCATGTTAAGTACACCGATAGACATTTAAATGTTGATAAATTGGTCATGTGGGAAGCATGAGGTAAGTTATCCAATTATTTGATTTGTGATATCTATTAATTTGTCCTTTTCTATATTATTTAAGATGTTTGTTTTTAGTAACACATCTAGATTATTAGGAAAATTTCTTCTCCAAGTAATTCTAATAGCATGATATCCCAAATCCACTTAAAATATATATTATGATGTTTATAATATCCAATTTATCACCTTCGTGATAGCCTAGCATAATGTATTTTCTCTAAATTTTCGAGGTATTTCCAAATCAAAGTTTTTAAGAAATCTTCCATCTCTTTCACTATAATTTTTGCAGAAGGGGACTGAGAAAATAAATGTTGCAGAGTTTCATTATTGTTATCTACTTGACATAGATGACATTTACCGTTTGACATATTCATTTTTTGAAGTCTGCTTTCCATATAAATAAAGTTGTGGATACATTTTCATTGAAATTCTTTAATTTTGTTTGACACGTGAACCTGTTTTAATTTTGACCAGACTTGTTCCCAGTTAAATATCTTCTCCATAAAGGGCTTCCCATTTTATTTGACATATTGGTTTTACTTTCTTATTAAGAATGTTATGAATAGATTTCAATTCTAGCTGATTGGGTAATATTATTTTTTCCTTTTTCTCATATAAATAAAGATCATTATTCAGTTTTAGAAGGTGCCCCCTATTTGGATTATGATAGGCTGCTATTTCACCATGTAAACTTTGTACAAATTCTTTTGGAACTGCTTTTTTTTTAATTCTATCATATTCTGAAATACAATTTCTTTTATCATACAAAGAGTTGTAAATTTCATTGGAACTCTTGGAATCATTTTAGATTGTGGTCCAGATATCTTGTATTGTTCTAATATTGCTTTTAAGAAAGGATGCGAAGCAAACTGGTTTGTTTCTAAACGTATTATTTGCGTAACAGAATAACCTTTGTTCTAATATTTCATCAATTGTTCTACTTTGTAGTAGGTTATTGTTTAAATTAGACCATGATTGAATAAAATTTCTATACAATTTTGGTATATTATTTAATTTTAGTGTTGATGCATTTGAGCATCGACACACAAAAAACTTTCATTGAATTTGAAATCCAGTTTATGTAGCTATAATTTACCTTTTACATTCCAACTTTCTAAGGGTGATTGCAGAATGCGATAAAGTAACTTTATTTGCTTGCTGGTAATAAACGTGTCTATATTTAACATACCAGTCCCTCCTTTGCTTGTCGATAAGCAACAAACATTTCTGTTTATCTGATTAGTTTTACCATTCCATATAAAACTCCACATTATATCATTTATTTCTTTTACATATTGATCAGGAATTCTCCTCATTTCAATTTCATATCCACATAGAGAGAGTAATAAATTTTAAATTATAAGAGCTTTACCCGCATAAGTCAAATTTCGACTTTTCTAAAACGTGTATACAACTTTTCCTTTTTTCTATAATTGATTTCTATATATTATCATCTTGAATGTCATATCTATGATGTATACCCAATGGTTTAACATTTCCTGTTACCCATTTAATTTTTGTAAAAGTTGGTCTCCTATTTCTAGCAGAGCCAAGATATAATCCTTTGATTTTATCCAAATTTATTTTTGACCCAGAAGCCTTTTCATAAGTTGATAGAACATCAAATGATTTTTTCAGCGAATCTTCATATTTATTTATTATTTGGGTGTCATCAGCAAACATGCACAACTTAGTTTCTAATGAATCTATATCTCCTTCTCCATGTAGTCCTACACCTTTTATATCACTATCCCCCCTTAAAGGGATATTAAAGCTCGTTTTAACATATATTTTTTCAACTCGTGACGAAGGTTGTTTCTTTTCAATTTAATTGTAAAAACAATCCAAAAATACTTTGCCCATAAAATCCCTAATATCGTTGAAATATCACTTAAGGGTGTAGACCTGGGGTATGGGAGATAACTCTATTTTCAGTGTCTTCTCAAATATATGATCATCTGTGCGTTTGAAAATTCCACCTCAATTCCAAGCTTCTTGGTGATAAAGATTGCTTACATTGGATTTGGCCAGTTAAAGAATATGACTCCTTTTCCTTTTACCTTTCCATAGTTGTGCTCCTTGTATTTTAATATATTATTGCTGCTTATGCCAGTGTCAGGCAGTGTGTTATTATTATATGCCCACAAAATATCATTGAAATATCTCTTTCCAGAAAAAATGTTCATAGAAATATGCTGTCAAAAATGCCAGAAATGTAACACAATTTGTGTGACAACCTTTTTCTATTGAAATTCAAGGGTTTGTTAAAAAAACCAAAAAATAAATATATTCATCAGAATCTTAGATATTATGAAACTATAGAGCAAATTATACGGTAGTAAAAAAATAGAAAGCTATGTTTGGGAAAAAAATTGTAATGTTATCTGATCATCTCTTATACCGCCGTCTCCTTCTCCTAAGACAAATAAAGAATAATCAGAATCAAACGAATACAACTGGAGGACAGAATTTAACAATACACCTGGGTGGATGTCTGTGTGTGTGTTGTTTTTTTTTTAATGAATTAATCAAGTATAGTCACCCTCAAATCACACCTCCCCCTCCCCAGCCGACCTGAAAATAAAAAAGACAAATGCAGTCATTTGGTAATTTGGACATCCACTGTGTCAATTATAAGAATTCAAAAGTTTTTTTGTTATTGGTAACTAGTTAATTTTTATCTCACAAACAAAGAAACTAGCAAAATATGGGTGTGTGGTAACTTTCCTCGACAATTTCATTTTTTTTCTGGGTGCCATGAAAAACATAAATTTAAATATTTTAAAAATCCGACGGTAAAAGTTTGTAAAATTTGGTTCAATGATGTCTATATATATTTTCTTTACTGTGACATTTTTTGGTGGAAATTAAATGACAGGATTTTTTTCAATAACATTTTTAATACCAGGGTGGTACCTCAGGGCATCCCCCCTTTTTTCCCAATTTCCACTGTTTGCACGTGATTATCTCCATACGGGATATTCATATATGCTAGATATTTCATATTTATTGAAAAATAACACTGTCAAGTGTATTAAAGTCAAAATATTCCCTTTCAACCAGAAATAAATGTGTATATCGATTAGAAACTTCCGAAACTAGTATTACCACCTGGCGTCGGGAATACCCCCAAAATTGCTATATTTAGAATGTGCTATGGAGAAAACGGCACGGTGAAATTTCTTGAAACTTTGTCAGAAAATGTATTTAGACATAACTATTCCATGGTGCAAATTAAAAAAAAATTGAATGATGGGAAAATTTGGGGGTTACCCAGGCCTACAGCCTTAAAAGGGTCGAAATGAATTTTTGTCTAGGAAGCAAAAAAATCAATTATTGGAAAAACCCAGAGAAAACCGAATGACATGACAGAATTATCAACGAATTATGTAACTTTTACAAAGATTCATTGATAAAAACCGGGATAATTTATCATAAATATCATTTATTGAACCAATTGCAAGTTTTCATGAGATAATTTTTTTTTTTACCAAAATGAGCTTTAATATCCCTTTAAAGCACAAACCATTGGTTCTATTTGCAGAATGTAGATAAGAGGAGCTATTGGACACCCCTGTTTGCAAGAGCGAGATATAGGGAAATATTTTCAGACAAACAAATGGCCATTTGTTTTGATACATGTTTTGCTCCATTAAACAACATTTTAATCCATCCCCTAAAGTTTTCCCCAAAGTTAAATTCCTTTAAAACATAGTTCTCCCATCCCCATTCAACCTTATCAAATGCCTTTTGCTGGTCTAAAAATACCAGAATAGCTTCATCGTCTTCCTGGTCTATGTAATCTATAATATCCTGTATTAACCAGTTTGCCTCGCTGATATTTCTACCTTTAACAAAACCCGGTTTTACTTTAACTGTGCAAATATCATGGTCGCTAAAGGGAAAGTGCTTTATTTTTGAGTCCAGTAATTTACTGCTAAGGCTGTTGGAGCATATAATATAATCTATACGGGATTTAGTATTTCTCCTCTGAAAGCTGAATCGCTTAGTTTTTGGGTTATTATTTCTCCATATATCAAATAAATCATGTCGGTGCATGAGAAATTTAAATTCATTTAATCCATTATTTTAAGTACGATGTGGAGGGCATCTATCTAGTTTGTTGTCCAGCACACAATTAAAAACCCCCAAAATGATTCCATAATATTGTAAACTATCATCATTGTGGTTTCCAATAGAGTTCAGAAGCGAGTCAAAAGGGTTTTTTCGGTCGATCAGTATATTCGGGGCGTACATATAGGAAATATGAAAAAGAGCCGTTTCCGTTTTTATTTCGTACTTCATAACTCTACCAATTTCATCAGAAAATGTAAATTTAACTTCATTAGAAAAAAAAATTACTGAGCAAAATTGCTACACCTCATGATTCGTTTAAACCACAATTCCAATTACTATCTCCACCCCCGTGATTTTTCCATTCTAATTTCCATCGATCAACATCATTGTTTATACAGAGTGTTTCTAGCAACTAACCAATTAAAAACGTGGTCGCGTTTCTTATTGTCACTTATTACATTCACATTTATAGTAACAAGTGTAAAGGTTTGTTTACAATTGATAATAAAGTTTCACATTTCAAGGATATTAACATGCAACAGTCGCATGTAAATAATACAAAAATATCAACTATGGATAACACAAAAATATCAACTATGGATAACACAAAAATATCAACTATGAAGAACACAACAATATAAAATATGGACAAGAAAAACATAAAAATATGGTCACTACAACAATATACAATTATTGACTTTTAATGAGGTCTACTCATGACTATACGGACCTGATCAATGATTGATTGACCGAGGCCAACGGCCGAGGTTAATCAATCATTGACCAGGTCCGTATAGTCATGAGTAGACTGAAATTAAAAGTCAATAACTGCTTTATTAAATAATAAGCAATTTTTCAAACTTAATAATTGTTTTATCATTTTTCAATATTATTATTTAAGAAATAATTCATGGAAGCCAGAGTTTGGGTAACATTATTTTCGTAAATTTTTTATCCCGAGCGATAGCGAGGGATAAAATGCAACGAAAATAATGTTACCCATGTTAAAACGTGATACAAACTCTGGCTTCCATGAATTATTTCGATTCTAGTAGGAAAAATCTAGCTTATTTTTTTAAGTGGAAGTCAGTAATGGAAATGCATTTCATAACAAAATTCACTAATCTTCATGTTTACAGTTGTTTTTCTTTTATGTATAAATAGACTGTGATGCTATGAAGTTACTGATATTTTCCAATTTAATGGCATTTTGAAATTAGCAACTTAAACCAATAAAATGCTCCCAAAATCTTAAAATAAATCGGTAACCATGTGTTTTAATGTCATCAGCGTTCCTTGTAAACGACTTCACCGGAAGATGTTAAATTTCAAAAGTCAGAGTCCATTGATGGTTATTTTAAGTATTTATTCCGGAAATATATAGGTAAAAACAAAACGTGCATTTTTATGTTTGTTATGCACCACAGTGCTGTATGAATACATAAATTCACTAGGGAATGATGTTTGTAATTTGTTCGTCAATACGCATGAGCGAATTAAAATATATAGTGAGTTTTATCATTGCATTATTTATATAGGCAATGAAGGACGTCATGTTAGAATTAAATATTAAAATTTTGAAATTTTATGAAAACTTTGAATTTTTTGAAACTTTTCGAAAATTTTGTCATTTAGAAATTTATTGAAAATTTTAAATCTTACGAAATTTTTGAAATTCTTTGAAAATTTTGAACTTTAAAATTTTTTATTTTTTTATTTGAAATTTGAAATTTTATGACGCAATTAAGACGCAATTTGATTGGTCGACACAACTTGACATTTTGGCTTTGGTTGGTCGGTGGTCAAGCCCGAATATACCTCACGCGAGGTATACTCACTCTGAGGTAGAGTTGAGAAAATGCTGTTTAGGCCAATCAGAAAAAAGCAAAATTCCTTATCATTTAATAATATAATAAAGTAAGATGTTCAAGACCATTCAAAATGTAATTGAAAGTTGATATAACTATATTAAAAACAATGAACTGAAATTCAATTTTATAATCAAACTCAGATAATGAGCTATACATGGAACATGGAACATGGTGAATACACTATTTTTTCTAACATTATATCCTAATTATTTTTTCTAACATTTTTTTTCATATAATTTTTGTCTATATAGTAAGAAAATTGTGTATTAGACAAATATACCAATTGTACAGTTAATTAACTTTTGACTGTTTATTTTTCCTATCTACCAAAGAACGAGTTACGGTTCGGTAACTTCGATTTCTTTTGCGCACTGCAGGAGTCTGCTGAAAATTTAACAATTCATTCGGAGCCTGTTAAAATTCACTTATTTTGTCTTTTATTTTGTTTGCACCTTCAACACCAATATGAACACCGCTGTTGTCATTTTTGTCACACATAGACATAATTAGATAACCTTGTTTATAGAAGTCGCTTGTGGTGTCAATGTATTCAAGGACGGGATCTTTCATATACAACATTTTCGTGAATTTGTTGACATTAGCTGCAGTTTCATTTATTTTCAATTAATTATTGCTGGTGCCTTTTCGTGGTATTATACCACATAGACCAATTTGAGCATCAGGAAATTAATCCTTGACCTTTGTAGTAGCCATAGTGACATCTACATTGATTTGATCGCTATCAAGCTACCAACATCGTTTGTCCCCAAACTTATAACCACCTTGTTAATTTGTACATTGTTGTCAGCTTCACCTATTTTATTAAGTGCAATATCAATAACCTGCTTCACTAAATGAACCGCCAGATACTGATGCATTTATGAGATTTTCCCCGAAAACACCAAGAGGTTTGCCGTTAGAAGTATCAAAGCCAAATATGGCGAACGCATCTGTCCGTACTTTCCGATTTGAATTCTGTTATTTCCATTGTTGTTGTTTTATCGGGCTATTCTTGTGCGTCTTGCTCCTGGAAAAGTTGATCCTCAATTATCTCAGGTGCATAGTTTCCATAGTCGCGTCTCGCTTGTTCTACTTTGTACAAATCACAATCATGTTTCTTATGGGAACCTTTTTACAGTAAGAGCAGATTAGATCATACGGACAATCCCTAGCGATGTGTCCTGTATCATTACAGTTAAAACACCTTTTTTGAAAAGTGGGTTTTTGTCTGCACGATTATGACGGCTGTTTTTTTTAACACAATGGATGCATTCAGTTCTATTATTTTCTGCAAATACACGCACTTCAAAGCGGCCAAATTTGGTCTTGTTGGGCAAAGTAGGGATGCAGTTCAATATTTCGAAATATTTTCAACATGTGCATCTCTTATAAACCTTCTAAGTACAGTTCCAGGAATAACGTCACCATATTTTAACATTTGTGTTGCAATATAACAATTTTATAATTCATAAGGAGCATCTTTAATAGTAACATTTGTAATGGGGTTTTTTCAACATCTAGACATTGCACAGTTCTGTCTCTTAAAGATATACCCTCTGTAATTAACTTTTCCTTTGCCTTCAATTCTTTGAGGGAGATAATACAATCTTTCTCGGTCATTTGTACAGATCCTACA
This sequence comes from Gigantidas platifrons, assembly GCA_002080005.1. Lineage (NCBI taxonomy): Eukaryota > Metazoa > Mollusca > Bivalvia > Mytilida > Modiolidae > Gigantidas > Gigantidas platifrons. The sequence continues at coordinate 485,296 of MJUT01064805.1, forward strand.
CTTTCTTTTTTAACATTTTTTAATACTTCGTTTAAAATTTCTTCATTTGAAACCCATTTGAAAAATCTGGTATTGAAATGGACAGATAAAAGTCTTTTTACTGTTGCCATTTTAGTGAGTAGAATTCAAAATGTCACATAAAAGGTGTAAAGAATATTTACAAAGAAAACTTACTGTTTATAATATTTCCTTTTCATTGCACACCATCCAATAAGTGAATATTAAGTCCAGAAATGAAGAAATAAATCACAATAGTTCATTTTTTCTGTAGCCCAAATTCACACACTCCAACAAGGGGACGTACTCTAAAAAAAAAACTCGCTGATAACGAGCTGTTACGAGTGGTTTTATTCTTTACGTGTAAGGAGTGAATCATTCTCCTAACACGAAACAATCGTTTACGTTCCGTCTTCAACAAGTATTGTTTAAGTCTGCGCACCTTGAAAGTCTGCGCACCATATTATTTCCGCTTCCGTTTCTAATGTAAACATCGTCTGCTAAAGCAAGCTGCCACCCCACATATCACATATTGTAATCGTCACTGACATTTCGCCCCTATTTTTGCATTCCAAGTCCTCCATGCCTGTTACAGGAAGTTGTGAGCATACTGATAAAACCTGTTAACATCAACAAAAACCTAGGGTATTTACATTCAAGTCCCATTAATTTTAATATGATAATAGGTGTTACTTAACTTGGGACGAAGCCCAATATTTTTTTTTAAACAATATTAACTCGGATGTATGGACCTATAATATTTTTTTCAAAGTAGACCGAGGGTGGATCCAGATTTTCTTAAAAGAGGGGGCAAATAGGGGGACCTAGACCCAAATCTTCCGTCGTTTTTTAAGTCCCGATCTAGGTACGAAACGTCCGCATCCGATTTTCTGCACAGATTTAACCATGTATTGACTTCCGGTATGTCATTTCCGGTGCATGAAAATTTAGTCATTAGTATATAGAAAAAAAAATGTTATTTCTACCATAGTTGGGATTTCGTCCCATATTAGGTTAGTTATTGTTCTTGCTATTTTAAAATTGTTACATCGTTGAAAAGAAGAGTGATCTTTCATTTAATACTAAATTCACACAGGGAAATCGTTAGGTGCGTATACTTATAATACGGCATCGTCTTTGAGTCACTTCCTTGCATGGTCCTGTTTCTATATTCTAAAGTTCAAGCGAGAATTAAATTTTAACACGTAAAATATTTAATATCAAAATCATACGTAAAATATTTGACTTTAAAGTTAAACTCAAAAAATATTTTCAAAATTATATGTAATATATTTAAGTAAAAATCATACGTAAAATATTTGAAAATTTTGCAGATGTATAATTTGATTTTTTTTTTTTGGATGATGTTTAATTTCAAAGAGCATAGCGGTGTCATATATGATTGTTTGCATCCTCAGAGTCGGAAATAAATTGGGAAATCCCCTTATTGGTCCGAACCTGTGGTTGTATACTTGCAAAGTTGTTGCATTTGTCGGCGCTGTCCAGGAAGTTTGCACTTTTGGTTTCAGATTCAAGAGGTGTTTCATGCCTGCAGCCCAAAATTCTTGCGAGGGTCGCTCGGAATCTCTTATTTGCAATACAGTATATAACGAAGTTGCATGATGAATGCATATGCGCCATTAGTGTGATCATCAGATGAACTTCAAACGCAAGTTTATTTTCAGCATCAATGGCGATTACAATGGCGTATGGTGTCCAACATACGACGAATACCACGAACATTCCGAAGAGGGTTTTTGAAGTACGCGCTGTCTCTTTCATTATTTTTCCCATCTGTTCGGGTTTTCCGGTATCTATGATGTAAAGATTCTTCTTTGTGTTCCAGATATGGCCAAAAATTAACAGGTAGCAGACAGTCATCAATCCAAGTGGGAAACCAATTAATCCAATGGATACTAATAAATTGTAGGACAAGCTGTTAGTTCTGTCCCAGGCACATTGATGACTCTCTTTATCGAAGTAATGGCCACCCCATCCAAGATAATTGGGTAATTCTAAAAGAAAGGCAACCACCCAACAGATTATACAGAGAGCGATGCATGCTTTGCGGCCGTAAAGTCTGTCATACCATGAGTTGTGACAAAGGTATACATATCGGTTGATGGAGAGCATGGTCAAACTAAGAAATGCACAGAAGCACGCTGTTAGACATAAACTAGCTATTGTGATACAGAGCCATGGCATTCCGTCAAAGAAATACTCCCCTTTAACCACTCCTGTAATAAAAAAGATTGAATGAATGAATGAATGATTGTTGTTTAACGCAATTTTTCAGCTATATTATGGCGAGAACAAGTTTTTCAATGCAATGATGATGATGTCCGCTTTGCACATGCTTATCTGGATGTGTATAGTGCTAGCTCATTGACACAACAGTCCCACTCGGACACATTATCCTGATTCCGAGCCAACCAGTCTTTTATCTGTCTTTTTAATCCTGCGTGCTTAGTGGAGAAGCAACAAATACAATTTTTATAGTCTTTGGCTTCACCCGATCGGGGCTCGAACTCACGATATATACGACACTCCAGGCGAGCATGCTAACCATTACACCACCGATGTGGTTCTGTAATAAAACGATTAATCATATTTATCACATATTTATAAGTAGTAACGTCAATTTTGCCCATACGTAAACACGCAAAGTACCACAGCAATATCGGCCCATGGGCAGATATCGAGACAAAACTCTGATAACACAATATCAAGCCTCTCGTGAGCACCATGACGTCATATCCGCCCAACTGTCAATTGTCGTTTGGAAGATGTCGGCGTCCAGCGAGGAAAGACTTGTTGGCGTTTTGGAAGCAGAAACTTGACTCTTTCGTAGAAAATATGAAAAATTCATGGTAAAAGCAGGTTCCACAGCAGTTGTTATTTAAACATATCCATAAGTTTGATGTCTGTGTTGGAAATTAATTTTGTTCTTTTCAATTCAATGTTGAAATATGTGATAAATAGATTTAATGCATGCCTTTTTCCATATCAGGGCTGCTATCATCCCTCGACCGATATCCACCCCCGGGATAAAGCGGAACACCAATATTGGCCGAAACAAAGTCGGCCAATACGAAAAAAAAATCCACATTGGCCGACTTTGTCCCGTATTGCCCGAGTTGTACTCTCTGTATCACAAGGACATCAAAGTCGGCCAATAAGAGAAAAACAATATGCATTGGCCGACTTTATCCTGTATTGACCGAGTTGTACTCTCTGCATTACAAAGGCAGTTTTCATCTTATTAATGTACTATAACAGTAGTTAATTAATAAAACAGTTTATCTTGGTTTACATACAGGTACATTGTACATGCGGATAACACGAATATTTTTGTAAATTAAAATTCTCGTGTTTTTAACATGTCTAACGAGACTACACTTAAAATGAAAAGAGCTTGAGACAGAATAATAAATCTATTGATTTATGTGCGTGGTCCTTATCATGAAAAACAGCAAAAATATAGCATATGATGTGACTAGTAGTCAACGATTTTAATTATTCAGCTACATAGGCCGGTGCCTAATTATGGGACTGTAGATATAATAAAATGGATATTGTATCTTTCCATAGCTTTTTCCAATCGGTAATTTGGACATTTTTTCTTTGATTTCACCGCGCAATATTGTCAGTATCAATAAACTGGCCCTTGATACTGAAAAGCATCGACCAATGTGACGTCAAACACAATACCATGTTATCGATAAAACCAATAACGTCAGTTTTGAATGTTCATCGGACTCGCTGCGATATTAGCAATTATGTTTGTCTCGACCTCAAAAGCTGACATTATTCTATATCTAAATTTTCATATCATTGTGGTTTAATTTTTAAAGGTACTTAAATTTGTAACTATGCATGTACGTTTTCTGTACATTTCTTCGCCTAAAAGTGTTAATTAGCAAATAATGAATATTAATTATCCACCCTATGCATTCAAATAATAGAGTTCGTCACCAACAAATTGACATACAAACCTTGTATATGCAACTTATTACTACATAAACGATATGAAAGTACATGTACAAGAAAATACTAATAATTTATATCACACACACGAAACTCGATTGTAATTTGGCGATATCGTGATCGCGATCTCATAGTAGTTGGATTTGCATCATCATACTGCAAAAATAGTATATCACCTATTTTGATATTCGTTAGCATACGAAATAAAGTTTGTCAGTGAGTAGTTGAAGGACGGTGTACACATAATTTTCACCATCAATTATACGAGTGTCACGATATCACTGTCGTGTTGTTGGAAATGGCGGTGGTCCCCATAATACAAACCGTATGAAAAAAAAACCTTCTTAAAATAACTTCTAAATTAAACTAATAAAGTGCTTTGATTTTGATTTTTGATTTTTGGTATTTTAACGCCACTTTCAACAATATTCCAGCTAAATGGCGGTAATCCCCATAATCCAAACCTTTTACATGTGTAATTGTTACTGGTATACTTTCATTAATGTGCATGCTCTTTCTCATATGTATATGTGTTATATTTATTATGTAATTCCAAGGAGAAGACTTCATAAGTTGGTAAAACTTGTGTCTTATCCTTTTTGTCTCTATGAGCAAATAAAATTGTTATAAACTAAATCCAAACCGTATGAAAAAAAAACCTTCTTACAATAACCTCTAAATTAAACTAATAAAGTGCTTTGATTTTGATTTTTGATTTTTGGTATTTTAACGCCACTTTCAACAATATTCCAGCTATATCATGGTGACCAATTATAGTGGTGGAGGAACCACCGACCATGGGAAAGCAATTGGTAAACTTTATCACTCGCGGCTGCGAGTCGAGTGCACCTTTTTTGTAATTTGCAAAGCGAACCCACGCTGTAATGGTTATAGGCTTGTATGAGTTGTTAGATCCAACGACCTAACTCATTGAGACACCCGGGCCCTTAAAAAGTGATCATTTTGGGATCCACCATTGATGACAAGTACTTACCTACAATACACATAGGATCAGCAACCGCAGACACACATAAATCAGCTAGTGCTAGATTGACCATGAACTGCTTCCCAACTTTGTTCAAACCTCTTTCATATCCAGATACTAACAATATCATTATATTTCCAAAGGTTCCAGTCAGTAGGGCACCTGACATTATACCAATGTAGATGGTTGCCAGGATGAAATTGGTATCTATCAGAGACGGAACTGACGTCACTCTGTCGCCACCATTTCCTGTCTGACATGTCGTATTTGTTAAGGCAATGGATACGTTGTTAGCGAGCTAAAATTAAAAAAAAACTCAGTGAATTGTAGATTAAGACAGGTTGGAAGATACTAAAGGAGTAATGTGGAGAAGTAAATTGAAGAATAGACAATACAATTGACAAAGGAAAAAGCACAAACGGCCAAATAGCTATCTCCAAAACACAATACAGAACACTAAAGATCGAGCTACACGAAACCCACTCAAAATCCGGCGGTGAACTCATGTGCTCCGGAAAGATTAAATTGAAAATAATACTCATGAATATTCATCTATGTACATGACGTGAGCAAGTTCTAAAACAATGCCCCACTTTCGACAATATTTAAGTTATATCGTGGCGGTCAGTTTTATTGGTGGAGGAAACCGGAGAAAACCACCTATCTGTCGCAAGTCACGTAGATTCTATTAGACCATACTTTGTTAAAATATTCACTAAATTAGTAAATACTAAATCTACCCCGTTAAAGGTTTCAAGCATTAGAAAAAAAACATACCAAGTCATGGAAACCAGGGAAATGTTATTCAAATGCAAATGTACTTCTTTTGCTTAAGACATGGCGTTAGTTAACCAAGCCCGTTCACAAATGGAACGACAATATGAAAAAAATAAAGGTATATGAAATAGTATCTTACTTCTATAATGTATAACATTCCGTTTATTTTTACTATCTATGTTATATTTGGAATTTATTTTTATTGATTGTCGAACACAAGGTCTTAACTCTAGTCACCAAAAACGGGTAGCAAAATTTAGACTCCAAAGTTGGCTATCTAGAAACTCCAAAAGCAACGTATTTATACTATTCACATGTGTTATAATGTTAATGTCGCGACTCACACGATGGGGAAAAGTAACGGACTTTTCGGGTTTTTTTCCTACTTTTCCTGATTAATAAGCGGGTTTGGAAACGGACTTTCCGGGGGAAAATACCAGACTCCCATGTTATAAAATGGACAGGGGAGACAAAAGGAAGTTGTAAGTGACCTTAACCCCCTCCCCCAAGAACAGTAGGTTGTCAAATTCGCTTAGTCAGGAATCGCAGGAAAAACTACCGAAAGGACGTACCCATTCCGCATCATGACTTAGTAATCATGTGCAAAGAGTTATTTTGTGTATCTTCAAGCGTAAGTACTTGTGTCGCCGATGTTTATAAAATGGCGGTTGTTCTATTTAAAAAAAAACTACAGACAAAACGAACTTCTGTAAAATTTTAATTACAATGCAGTAAATTTGTTTCCTTCGATGATAAAACCTTTTAAAACAAGTTACAATGAAAGAGTCCATCTCATGAAAACCGTATATTATTGACCTATTTACACGTTCCGAGATATTTTGTAATTCAATGGTTTCGTTTTGTGATGTAAAATCTGTGAGCTCAGTTTACGATTGGACACAGTCGAATGTAATTGAGGAAGACACATGTCACTGGCAAATGTGAATTAGGATATGATTTATTTATGTGTATTCTTAAGTACCTTTTTACCTGCAATTACGATTATTGCATGCTAGCCGATAATAAAACAATGTTTAAAGTCTTTCATGCCATGAGTACAGTCATTTGAAATTTCTGCAAACTAAATCTTGCGGAACTTACTAATGGAAAATTGCTCTTATAAACAAAACCTCGAATTTCTGTAATCAATAAAAAAAAAAGACGTCAAGAATAAAACCGTTAACTGAAATGAATATGGGATGCTTGATTTTGCGTACAGAACTAATATTTTCATTATCAATTTTCGAATCTATTTATAGCTTTTGAAAATATTGTCCGTAATTTCCACCATTTTAGGACGGTTATAGTTTTTTTTTTTTAACTATGTGCCATCTGAAATATATTAAATGAATGTGTAAGATTCATCTACAAATAAATGAATTGTATGGCCATCAAAGGGACAGGGACGGGGAAATATCCGATTTTTGGAGACAACGGGACCATAATTCAAATAATTATAGCCTTTTTTTTAATTACCTCATTTATCCATTTAGATTTACGCGAACAGAATGCGCACACCATAAAATAAAAATTTTCAAATAAATCTGAAAAAAATATCATATAGAACTCATTGCCATTTAGGTCACATTATCCTTTAATATACATAATCCGGATTCTTCCCTCTTTTTTCTGATGGCAACCCTAACAACCATAAAGAGGCCCACGACAGCGCCACATATATACCTACTTTGCTTATTATATTTGTGTAAGAAAAGTTTGATAATGCCGAATGTGTAATTGTAGCATTTAATTGTGTCCTCTAGTTCAAAGTGTCCGCCGGACACTTTTACGTATGTTATAGTGTCCAGCAAACACTATTTCATATCACAATCTCTATCAAATATTGTTCGGTGACACTTTAACATAGGACACTATTATGTCTTACCCTAACCCTATACTAGGACACAATTTCATAGCACCGGACACTATTTCATATCGTAATCTCTATAAAATATGGTTCAGGTGACACTTTAACATAAGACACTATTATGTCTTACCCTAACCCTAACCCTATACTAGGACACAATTTCATAGCACCGGACACTATTTCATATCTCTATAATCTATAATCTCTATAAAATATTGTCCGGGGGACACTTTATGAACATAGGACACTATTATGTCTTACAAAATCAGAACCCAAAAATCGAAGGATAGACAATACAATGACAAAAAAAGGACAAACAATGATCTACCAATGGCACCAAAGACTACACCATAACCTAGGGATTGAACAAAGCGAGCCTTACTAAACATCGGGGGTCAGGGCTGGCATTAGGAGTTGTGGGGCCAATGCTGTTCAACCTGCAGTGTTCAACAGCCGATAGTAGATAACTCCAATGCAGGACCCTTTATATGCGCGGCTCAATTGGGAGCAATTTAGCCAATTGGCTTAAGGCCGGCCCTGTCGGAAGTGAACCTATTATCGTCATAAATATATCCGAAATATTGAGGTTAAACACCATTCAATCAATAAAACACACTTTCCTAAAGATTTCTATTTCCATGGGAAGTTACCAGTCTATCAGACAGAAAATTACATTCCGACAGCACTCGATCTGCAATCGTATAAACATTTTGCTTCACACCATTCCTAAATCATTTCATATTTTAAACAAAGCATCGATTTACAGATATTGGATTTATCTCAACCTACACATAGACAATATTTGTATGAATTAATGATGGCTGTTGGTATACAATCAACGATTGTCCTGTTGTTATCATGTTGTTTGTTGTTAAGAGAAGGGAATGCTTTAACGTTTTATTGATCAAAGAACGGAAAAAATAGTTTTAAAAGTCTAATACCAAAATTTATCTCTTAGTTCTGTTTTACATGTCCACGTATGTGATATTATACAATTAATGACTTTTAATGAGGTGGATACAAGTATTTATTTACCCAAGAATATTATATTTACCGAGGCCAGGGGCCTCGGTAAATATAGTATTGTTGGGTTAATAGATCCTGGTATCCATCATACAAGGATTTATTAACCCAAGAATATTATATTTACCGAGGCCAGGGGCCTAGGTAGATATATTATTCTTGGGTTAATAGACCCTGGTATCCATCGAATTGAAAGTCATTAATTGTTTTATTATATGACACATTTTATATATTTTTTCAGCCCTAGGATAAGCTTTTATCACGATGTTTTCTTTGGTTTAACTTTATGCAAAAGTTACGTTACATCACGCCAGATGAATAAATGTTATATTCACCTCGCGTGAGGTGAATATTATACAATTACTGTCTTTTGATGAGGTAAATGTGTGGATTTATTGACTTTTGAAAAAAATGATATTCACTAAGCCTGAAAGGGCGAAGTGAATATCATTTTTTTTCAAAAGTCAATTAATCCACACATTTACAGAATCAAAAGACAGTAATTGTTTTATTCTATATGTTGAGGAAATAGTGGTATTCTGAAATAAAAAGTTACATGTCCACTGTCCTGAGGTAGTGCTACATTATTGTTTACATCACCATGACATTATCTGAATCTTTATCATTTAATATATTTTTCAATGTTCCGTCCGACAAAGTGGCAAATCGGGCGGTACGTCTGCATCAATAGACCATATTTTGTTTTTGTATTACGCATTCGGCAAATGAACTACTTTTTTATTGGTTGATTAAAATAGAACGTTCCTAAAAGAAATTCCATGTTCCAAAAATAGTAACACGTGAGATTTACCGCGGTGAATATTAAATCTGAGGCGGTGAATACGTCTTTTTATTTTAAAAAATGATTTTGATAGAAATCTACACTAAAGAATTTACTAATATAGAATAAAACGTTTTATCAAAGAACATTACTAAGGACGTCAGCCAATCAGAAAAGGCATCATCTGACGTCATATAATAACGACAATTAAAATAGATTATTGTTTTAATGTCTTTATTTGTCGTTTTTGTTTGGGAAAGGTTTGTGGTGTTTAGCGCTACTTACAACAATATTTCAGTTATATCATGGCAGTCACTTGATGAAACCAGAGAAAACTACCGACATGCTGCAAGTCCCTGACAAACGTTATAGCATAATGTTTTATCGAATACACCTCGCCATGAACGGGATTTTTTTTTATCACTTAAAAATTTTGACAGTTAGAACTCTGTAACAACATAATTATCTTTAATAAAAAAGAAAACAAAATTAAACAAATCACACGAATAGTAAACAATATAATTATCTTTGATAAAAAAGAAAACAAAATTAAACAAATCACACGAATAGTAAATATAATTATCTTTGATAAAAAAGAAAACAAAATTAAACAAATCACACAAATAGTAAACAACTTAATTATCTTTAATAAAAAAAGAAAACAAAATTAAACAAATCACACGAATAGTAAACAACTTAATGATCGTAAAAAAGACGAGAACAAAATCACAGTTATAATAATAATTCTTTATTCCATAAGCAAATACAACTTATAGGATTTACAATACAAATACATTTTACATTATACAACATTATACAATTATAACCATTACAATATAATATAATATAGCGGAGAATGACATACATAATAAAATAATTTTCAACAGAAATACATGTATATAAGTTTTACAATCAATTAATTACCGGTCTTCCGAATTTTTTCTGCAATATATAAATATTTTCCTATATTATTTAATTCTTTAACATTACGTACAGATAGTAACTGTATCAATTTAAAAGTAGACGGGTTTCTATAATAATATTTTTTTTATATATTTACATCTAATATCGGCATATTTATCACATTCTAAAATGAAATGGTATTCGTCTTCGACAGATTTTTTATTACACATAGTACATATACGTTCATTTCTGACAATATTAAAATATCTACCAGATTCTATATTTAATACATGAGAATTTATTCTATATCTAGTAATACATGTTTTATATAAACTATTTACAGGACGATTTAAATAAAATTGCATATTATGACCTTCATGGATATATTGATACAAATTACATTTATGTAAAATCCCCCGAAAAGATCTTGGACAATGTTATATGGATTGCAATTGTCACTGAAAGGAGGAGATTATATTTAACTTACATGTACATATACACAGGGTAATATCTATGTATATTGTATCCTATAACCTTTAGATACATTGTACATACATGACTGATTTAATTTGATTTTGTGTTTTAACGCCACTTTCAGCTATATTTCAGCTATATCATGGCGACCAGTTTTAGTGGTGGAAGATCCCGGAGAGAACCACCGACCATGGGCAAGTAACTGGTAAACTTTATCACTTGCGGCTGCGAGTCTAGTGTACCCTTTTTGTAATTTACAAACCCGGGCGCGAAATTACGCCGTATTGGTGATAGGCTTGTATGAGTTGTTAAGTAATCAAACTACCTAACTCATTGAGCCACCCGGGCCCTACAACTACCTAACTCATTAAGCCACCCGGGCCCTACAACTACCTAACTCATTGAGCCACCCGAGCCCTACAACTACCTAACTCATTGAACCACCCGAGCCCTACAACTACCTAACTCATTGAGCCACCCGGGCCCTACAACTACCTATCTCATTGATCCACCCGGGCCCTACAACTACCTAACTCATTGAGCCACCCGGGCCCCTCATACATGACTGTTACTTTAATTTAGCAAAATGCACAATACAGTCAAACCTGCCTTAACAGCACCTCTATATAACAAATCACTGTCTATAAAGGGCACCTCTATATAACAAATCACTGTCTATAAAGGGCGGTCTCATTTTCCTCATTAATGAATAGTGCATATAATTTTAACCTGTATATAAAGGTAACTGCTCATAAAGGTCGTATTTTCATGTTCCCTTGAGTGGCCTTTATATACAGTTTTGAGGGTATAATAAAACCCAATATGTTCCCTGTAATGCTAAAATATACCCATTATGCGCATTATATACAATGTACTTCGGCCACCTTTAGAGGTTTAATAGGTTTTGACACAAGTTTGTATTCCTTGGATCATTACCATTGCATATTATGTCAACGTTATGTTTTATTTATTTTAGTTTGAAGTCATTGTCAGGAAATACGCATTGTGACACAATGATAAACGGTTATTTTAATGTGGAAAGTGAAATTTAATTGCATTTAATTGACCCGTTTTGACGCAATGAAATAACACAATTCTTGACAAATTGTGTTAATTTATGAAAAGCACATTTTGGGAACAGAAGGGGCAATCAAGAGATAAAGGCAACATTGGGCAGGGCTCACAAGATACACGACGAAGAAAAACAAACAAAAAACGAAGACAAACAAACAACAAAACCACACACACACACACACAATTTGTTTTTTTAAGATGACCAATACGGACACCACGATAAACCGAAGATGAACAGATGAACAGTCCCTTTTTCTTATAAGACTTCGACCGTGTTAGCCATTTAGCCATGTCTAGCAAATGTCTTATCATAATTTTACTTATCTACTTTTGTAGACCTCCATTGTGACTTCTTCACACTAAATTACTATTGGTTGTTTTTTGCACTTTCGTTTCTCGAGTTTTTGATATTTTTGTCTTGTTATAATATCAGAGATATTCGTTGTACACAGTTCAATGATATGTTAGGTATATCTTGTTTCTCCTACTAGTCTTTCTACTTATATATGGTTTATGTATTTATAATTATTATTATTATCATTTATAATCAAATGTTGTTTTTTTATACTCTTTTATTTTGTTTCACGTTATTTTATTTCTAATATAGTAAAATAATAAAATCAGCATTTCTCGTCAACAAAAATACTAATTCATCACAATTAAGCATCGTCTATTTTGTATGAACAAGTTTGTGGAATTAAACGATACTTTCAACAATATTTCAGTTACACATTTTTGTATATCGTGGCGGTCAGTCTTATTGATGGCGGAAACCTGAGTATCCCGATAAACCATTATTGCATTAACAAGATTTTTCGAAATTCTAATAATAATAATAATAATTAAATACTAGTATATTGAAACGACTTACGTCTTTGGTGCAGCCAAGGTCATCGACGTTCCCAATCGTCATCTTCAGAGTATTCTCCCTTGGGGTGTGTGTGTGTCTCTCTATCTGTTAAAAAACATTCTTCTATATATACATGTCGTAGGAGCATTCAAATACAATTGGTCGATATCAAACCCGATCTAATCAATGAAGAATTTATTGTATTTCCACGATAATTTTCTCAATTAAATGACAAAAAAAAATGTTTTCGTAATTTTCCGATTATTTCCAGTATTTAACAATTATTAAAGAGCTATCAGGGGTGATAATTAGCGCTGTGCTGCAGTGCACCTGCCTTATGATATATAATAATCATTTAAATACTTAATATTAAAAATACAATTTTTTGACAACAAAATAATCACAATTTTCGCGTTGATAGATGATTATCAAACCTATACTGTTTATCGGTATTATGAATCGCCAAGTCATGTATTGTCTGGGTACAATAGTGTTACAGTGACAATGTCGTGCTTTTGAGAAGGTGCAGTAGCTTTTACCTACAGAAGTACTGAACAACAGTGATTGGGAGTGATAAGAGGGTGCAATAGTTTCACAGTTAGACAATGTCGAACTTCTGAGAATGTGCAGTAACTTTTATCTACAGTAATACCGAGAAAAAGTGATTGGGAGTGATAAGAGAGTGCAATAGTTTCACAGTTAGACAATGTCATGGTCTTGGAAACGTGTAGTAGATTTTACATACAGTATTACCGAGCAATAGTGATTGGGGGTGATAAGAGAGTGCAATAGTTTCACAGTTAAACAATGTCATGCTTTTGAGAGACGTGTAGTAGATTTTACCTACAGTATTACCGAGCAACACTGATTGGGAGTAAAGCGAGGGTGCAACAGTTTCACAGTTAGACAATGTCATGCTTTTGAGAAACGTGTAGTAGATTTTACCTACAGTATTACCGAGCAACACTGAATGGGAGTAAAGCGAGGGTGCAACAGTTTCACAGTTAGACAATGTCATGATTTTGAGAAACGTGTAGTAGATTTTACCTACAGTAGTACCGAGTAACAGTGACTGGGAGTAAAGAGAGGATGCAATAGTTTCACAGTTAGACGATGTCATGCTTTTGAGAGACGTGCAGTAACTTTTATCTACAGTAGTACCGAACAACAGTGATTGGAATGATGTGAGAGTGCAATAGTTTCACAGTTAGACAATGTCATGGTCTTGAAAACGTATAGTAGCTTGTACATACAGTAGTACCGAGTAACAGTGACTGGGAGTAAAGCGAGGATGCAATAGCTTCACAGTTAGACAAAGTCATGTTTTTTTAGAAACGTACAAAATATTTTACTACAGTAGTAACGAGCAACAGTAATTTGGGGTGGTGGTTAGTGGCCCATTGCAAGATAACACTCAGCGGTAAATGGTTCTTGCTCCATATGTGGGACCCTTCGAGTTACTCATTGTAATGATCAAAGTCAAAAAATTGCCGTACAATGTGACCTTTGCTAGAAAGATGCCATTACTGTATATTTCATCTGCATCTTCCCTTAAGTGGAGATGTAATGTGCTGAAATATCACTTGTGTAGTACATTTCTCCCTTGAAACTGACCACTGTCAACTTACTGCTGACTATTATGAGTAAGTGAGTGAGTGATTGTTCCTTAATTCAGCTATATCATGCCGAGAACAAGTTAATTTTCAATGGAATGAAGATGAGGCCCGTTTTATAATAGACCCACACGCTCAGTTGGATTTTTATATTTCTAGCTCACTGAACCAACAGTTCGCGGATGGATATATCGCCACACTCGAACACATTATTCTGATTCCGGACCCACCAGTCTTTGCTCTTTCTCCTTAATGCTGCGCGATTAGCGGAGAAGCAACACAAACCAATTTTATAGTTTTTTGTTTGACCCGATCGGGGCTCGAACCCACGATCTACCGCACTCAACACGAACACGCCAACCATTACATCGCCGATGCGCCTCTGACTATTATGACACAACCTCATTTATTCAATGTATTAGTTCAGGTTCAGATTCAAATCCTGTTTCAAAACTACAAAGATGCCGAGATGTAACGTTTATCGACTACAGTCAAAGGTACTGCTCAATTGCATGCTAGAGGTCGTTTCACTCTTAAGAAGAGCTTGAAGATACCAAGGGGGTAATCAGAATCCGCATATCGAAGAAGAACAGACAACACAATTTCCAAAAGAAAAAGGACAAAAGGACAAACAACGATCTACAAAGCATAACACATAAAACTAAGGATCTTAATGTAGGGAATGAGTTATGGTTAGTATTGAGAAGACCCTATTGTGACTGTGAAAGGCAGAACAGCAATAAAGGCGCCTTTGTGTCTAAGTGTGATGTTGGATAGTCTGTCTTATTGCCTAATTGTAATTTTTTTTCATGTTTATTAAGTAACTACATATTTTAAGATATTTTTGCGTTTTTTGCTCCCCTGTGATCTATTGACGCGTCAATCGTCTTCAAGAGACTATTGCACGACAGACTATTGAACTGACCTTTGAACCGTTTTTTCATTGGTTAAGAGTATAATTAGATGCATGGTTTGTCAAATCAATTTATGTCACACAACGATGAATTGACATTAAGTAAAACGCAAAAGTGAATCAGACGCTTTATTTACAGACGACAACAAAAATTGCCAAACGATTTGCGTCCGTGGAGGAATATATTGCATGATTATATTTAAGTCATGTCCTCTACCTTGCTTCTGTTTAATATTCATTTACATCAATATCCTTTCTTACTAATTCATAAAATATGGCGATTTGGTTTTACTTTTTGATGTTTTGTAAAATTATATCAATTCAGACCCACGTTTGTTTATCTTTTCTTTTTCTCAATAAATTAGCTAAATTCATAATTGTCTTGTTTTTTAAATATATACCGATTTGCATCTTTCAACTACATTTTCTAAATTAAAAAAAATCACGTTTTTTCACGTTCTACATGTATATTAATCTCATCTGAAGTTACGTCGATAAAAGAAAAGCAGAAGATATTTTCGGAAAAAATATACCTTTGTATTTGTCTTTTAAACTGGCATTAAATACTTCAATGTTTAAAACTAACATAATATTAATTAGAAAAAAATATATCGTTTGTTCTGGCGTTTCTTTAGTTGTCGTCACGTGACCATTTAATTTTCCCGCGTGTCACACGATGTCGTAATTACCACTATTTGCTTTAACACTTTCATAGAAATTAAGTATTTACAAAATGGTGTGTGATTACAAAGTGTCACGCAGATATATTTTTCCTAATTTAGCGCCCATGACGTGTTTTCTTGAATAACTGTCATCTGGTACGCTTATAGCTTTTAATATTGGAAAATAAAATAATTCAATTCTTTTGGATCAAGAAAAAGAAAGAGCTTTTGCAGGCCATGATATAAAATGTCAGCTAAGGTTACATACATTTGTAGGCCTCAGTGTTGTTATTCCCATTCAAATTGGTACGGGGCACGGGTGGCTCAGTGAATTAGGTAGTTGGCTTACCTAACAACTCATACAAGCCTATCACCAATACGGCGTGGGTTTGCGCCTGGCTTTGTAGATTACAAAAAAGGTGCACTCGACTCGTAGCCGTAAGTGATAAAGTTTACCAGTTGCTTGCCCGTGGTCGTTGGTTCTTTCCGGATACTCCGGCTTCTTCCACCACTAAAACTGGTCGCCATGATATAGCTGAAATATTGCTGAAAGTGGCGTTAAACACAATAAATCACATCAAATCAAATAAAACTGGTACCGTCGTGATCGTGATGGCACGATAGGTGGATTTACAACTACCTGTGTAATTAGTGCCTATCACCATTGAAGTTATGAGTTCGAATCCCGCTCATGGTGATGTATATTCGATACAACATTATGTGATACAGTTTGTCAGTGATTTGCGACAGGTCGGTGGTTTTCTCAGTGGTACTTCGGTTTGACCCAGCAATAAAACTGACCACCACGATATAGCTGAAATATTACTGAAAGTGGCATTAAACACCATATATAATCCTAACCCATACTCCTTGGTGCAGTGACAGGTGTCTGACTAAGGCGGGATTTGACTTTTAATTATCACTTTGATATCTTCAAACTTTGCTTTATTCTTTTAAATAAGAAAGGTTGCAGCTTGCATGACCGCATCATTTCACTAAAAGGGAGCCTATAAAACTAGTTTAACCCCGCCACTTTTTATTGAGGTGATTGTACCAAGCCAGAAAAATGAGCGGCCATATGCATTTGTGTGTTAGGGGTATCGATTTTTGCCTATTTCTACGATACTGATATTTGATTTTAGAATTGTTCCGTCAGTGTGCTATTTTTTGTTTTTGTTTTTCAATTAATTAACAAGATTTAAATGAACACTCAAATAATTTGTTTATTTAAGTATTTCAATGGTAAGCCCAATTCTCATCTTGCCTTAGTATGCTTTCTTCCATTACATTTTACCTGTAAGACGAAAGATATTTTTTCAACTTGATGCTATGGGCCTGGGGTGGCTAAATGAGTTAGGTCGTTGGATCTAACAACTCATACAAGCCTATCACCAATACGGCGTGTGTTCGCGCCCGGCTTTGTTAATTACAAAAAGGGTGCACTCGACTCGCAGCCGCAAGTGAAAAAGTTTACCAGTTGCTTACCCATGGTCGGTGGTTCTCTCCGGGTACTCCGGCTTCCTCCACCACTAAAACTGGTCGCCATGATATAGCTGAAATATTGTTGAAAGTAGCGTTAAACACACAAAAAAAATCAAAATAATAAAAAAAAAATCAAATCAACTTGATTTCGTATGGTATTGGCAATTAGATTTTGGTTGACCATTGTCTCCCTAATATACCAGCCAATGACCTTGTGTAGTATCTAATATTTCAATGATGATCAAGGCCTTTGTCAGTCTTATAGAAGATAACAACTTCTGTGTGACGAATAATATGCATAAAGTTCAAGAAGTTCAAGATCGATACCAAAGGGGGAAATCAGAATGGCCAAAAGGACAAACAACAATCTACAAAACAATACAAGACACAAAAGAAAAAGAATAAATAAAAACAGAAAACTAAAGACCGAGCAAAACGAATCCCAAAAGATTATGACACAATGGTCTTACAACAACGTCACTCACACAGAAATTTGTGAGGGTCAACATTTTACTCACATGTGCAACATAACGACCATCGTAAGCGGATGATATTTCATATAAGGCAGACTTGGTCCCATAAACCTATATTTAACCTCACCAGATTTCACTGAAGTGTGTACAAAGCCAGGAAGCAGGAAGAAAGAGAGGTCATGTATATGATTTGATTTTTTTTTTATCTTTGGTGTTTTAACGCCACTTTCAGCAATATTTCAGCTATATCATGACGACTAGTTTTAGTGGTGGAAGAAGCCGGAGTGCTCGGAAAGAACCACCGACCATGGGCAAGCAACTGGTAAACTTTATTACTTGCGGCTGCGAGTCGAGTTCACTCTTTTTTGTAATTTACAAAGACGAGCGCGAACCCACGCCGTATTGGTGATAGGCTTGTATGAGTTGTTAGGTAGTCCAACTACCTAACTCATTGAGCCACCCGGGCCCTATCATGTATATGTGTTTGGGGTATCCATTTTATCTTTGTTTCTACGATTCTTTAAATATATTTTATAACTGTTCTCACCATTTCTGTTTAATGTTATTTTAGACTTAATTGCATATATAAACGATTAAAAACATAGAGGGCCATGTACATGTACATGCAGCTTTCCAAGCTTAGATCGAATCTCATGTCTTGTGCACCGGAATGAAAATAAATCACTCTACCAACTAAGCTAAGAGAGATTACAGCTCAGTCAAATAGCAGTGGGGGTATTATCAGTTATCTACGTGGCTACCCGTGGGAATTGAGATTGTACCACCCTTACTCACTTCTGTATATTGGGGCGCAGCCGAAGGTTGTACAGTATTGCTGAAGGGTAGTACAATCTTAATGCCCGTTGGTAGACACGTAGATAACGATTTTATCCCCGGTTTGAAAACAAAAACTGATTTTTAGTGGATTTTTTTGATATTTTTGTAACGTAATCATAACGTTTTTGGACTTTAGCGCCCATAACGTGTTTCTATAATAACTTTCATCAGGTACGCATATAATTTTCAATATTGGAAAATAAAATAATATAAGTCTTTTGGAGCAAGAGAACGATAGGATCTTTACTGAAACTCAAAAGTGTCATGTAGCGCGAATCAACAAAATGTTACACTACACGGTAAACATGACCATCAATACAGTAGGAACTTTAAATCTCTCAACATAATTTGATGTATTGTTTGGTTTTTTTTCCTGCATTTATTGAAACGTTTAACATAAATTTCAAGAAATGCGTCCTCCGTTCTCTATGTTAAATACAAAGTGTTTTGAGATTCTTAAGTTTTACAAAATTTGTACATCATGTGTAGCAACATAAAGACCCCTAGTGACGTTACGTGACTACAAGCTGGGTGCCTTGGTTTTGTATGGACGGGTCATTGACCAATCAAAAGCCGACATCAAACCGGGGATAAAATCGTTATCTACGTGTCTACCCGTGGGCATTGAGATTGTACCGCCTTTCAGCACTACTGTGCAACCTTCGGCTTCGCCCCAGGCTATACTGAAGTTATCCATGGTGGTACAATCTCAATGCTCACGGATAGACACGTAGATAAATGATAATATCATGATACACGAGTGGCCGGCTATTATCCGATTTTCGTTACATAACCTTCCATGCAGTTTAAGCCTCGTCTCGATGCCTAACAGATTGGATACATGTTCTGATGGAAGTGTCCAACCTCACAAAATTCTGGAAAAACCCTTCAGATACAGGTTAATAGCGCTGCCACTATTATATCGACTAGCAGAGGCTATTCCAATTAAATGTGATACCCTAATAGACACGTTATTGACCAAATTTCGCTACATAACCTCCCATGCAATATAAGTATCGTCCCCGAGGATTAATACATTGTATGCCAGGCCTTTTGAAGTGTCCAACATAATGAAGACCTGCAAAAACATCCAGGTACAAGCCAATAATACTGCCTTCAGTGTAACGTCCCGGGCTAGGATCAAATCCCGGTCCCTTTTGCACCAAAGACAACCGCTCTACCAACTGAGGTAAAGGAGAATTCCACTAGCTCGACTAGCAGTGGGTATATAGATACCTGAACGGACGTAATAATTGTTAAAGAATACACTAATCAACCTGTAGGAAAATTAGTGAGTCGTTGTTGTTTAATGCCAACTCAGCAATTTTTCAGCTATATCATGGCGAGAACAAGTTAATTTTAAATGAAATGATGATGAGGTCCGCTTTGTACTGGACCAACACGCGTAGCTGGATTTTTATAGTGTTAGCTCACCGAAACAACAGTTCGCGGATAGACCAGTCGACCCACTCGGACACATTATCCTGATTCCGCGCCAACCAGTCTTTGCTCTTTCTCCTTAATGCTGCATGCTTAGCGGAGAAGCAACACATACCAATTTTATAGTCTTTGGTTTGACCCAATCGGGGCTCAAACCCACGATCTACCACACTCGAGGCGAACACGCTAACCATTACATCACCGATGCTGTTAAAGTAGGAAAATGGTTATCAATGTGCTTGACAAGTGAATAAAAAAATATGTCGGCAACATATGGTTAACGAACTGATCCAGATATATGACTAATGGAGGCTGCCATGCTACATTCACACTAGTTGTTTAACTGAAGAATGAATCGTTACGGAACTCGCAAGTCTGGAATGAATTTGAATTTGAATTTTGGTGTTTAACGCCACTTTCAGCAATATTTCAGCTATATCATGGCGACAAGTTTTAGTGGTGGAGGAAGCCGGAGTACCCGGAGAGAACCACCGACCATGGGCAAGCAACGGGTAAACTTTATCACAGGCGGTTGCGAGTCGACTGCACCCTTTTTGTAATTTACAAAGCTGGGCACGAACCCACGCCGTATTGGTGATAGGCTTGTTTGAGTTGTTAGATCCAACGACCTAACTCCTTTAGCCACCCGGGCCCCTCTCACATGTTTGGACGTCAACTCTTTCATACATTATAGTAATTTATATAAATTATTATAATTGGAGATCAAATGACTCTTTTTAGCAATATAATACAGCAATAAACTGCGTCAACGTTCAATTTAGTTGGTGAATATGATTAATGGTATAAGTGTTGATAGAATATTAATGACTTGATTTGATAATGACCACCAATATTAAACCACTCCTGTTATTCTAAAATTAACACAACATTTTCATTTGTTTCCAGTGGTTTCGATGGCGAATGTTCATTTACGCAAAATGAGCAATTTTTCAGGTTTTGTCTGAAAGTGAGTGGGTGATTGCTGTTTAACGCCAACGCAGCAATTTTCAGCTATATCATGGCGAGAACACGCTACATTCTATGAGATGATAATGAGGTCCGCTATGTAATAGACCAATACGCTGAGTTGAATTGTTATAGTGGTAGCTCACTGAAACAACAGTCCGCGGGTAGACATGTCGCTCCACTCTGACACATTGTCTTGATTTAGAACCAACCTGTATTTGCTCTTACTTATTTGTGCTATGCATCTTTGGTAGAAAAAAAACTGTAACTAATTTATGAAAGAAAAATGTATAAAATAATTTATGCATTTTGAAATGTAAAGTATGGGTAAATGGAAAAATATATCGCTAACGAAAAAGTTGAAAGATTAAAAAATAAAATATACAAATTAAAAATCATTGATATACAGATGTTTCTCCTCGGTATTTAAATCAACAGGGTGAATGAACGTTAGAGAAAACCTATGATACAATCAAGAATGGACAATCCAGAGACACAGGTAACATTGGGCACACAAGACACGGGACTTAACACAACACGATGGGCAGCACGGAACCCCCCCCCCCCCTTCCGGAATGAACCCAGGTGCTCAAGAAGTATAAGCGGTCCTGTTTCTAAGAAGGCACCCACCGTATTACTCATCCTGTAATAGTCTCGTCGGTGGTAAAGGAAAGGAAACGGAAAATTATCCATTGTGATGTGTGAATTGGATATTTCGTAAATGTCAAACCTGTGTTATTGTTGATATTATCTATTTATAGTGGACACAGGTGGTATTGTAATTGATTAATGAATAATATGATACTGTTCATGAATGTAATACTGTTGACAAAGTTGAAATAATAAAATCGTAGATATATATATATATAAGTATGTTAGTGTGTACGACCCGTTCATCACGTATACTCGTGTACAAGTCAAACGATTGTATTACATGAACAACAAAAAGTCACTAAAGCCATTAACAGCATAAAAATCCAGTTTTAGCATTAAATGGTTTGGCTTGATTTATGGTGTTTAAAGATAAAAAAAAAACAAGTACTAATAGCAATTGATTGATAGAGGCAATTAATTGAAACAGCACATAATATGCAGTGTGAAACGTATGATAAAGTAGACATGATTGGCCGAGTATTGACCAATCTCGTTTAATTCAGATCTCTAACTTGTGTCCCTTGCCCCGTCTCCACAAAACTTGAGAATTTACTTAAGTCTGAGAATATTCTCAAATAAGGAACTCAGCCAAACAAATTGGAGTATTTCCTTATTTGAGAATATTCTCAGACTTAAGTAAATTCTCAAATTTTGTGGCGCCGGGGCCTTGACTTCTATGTCGTGGCGTTGGAAATCTGAGGAAACGCCATTGCTGGTTAGATGTGTGTGACCTTATGTCATGGATATATCAGGGGCGGATCCAGGGTGGGCGCACCCGGCGCGCGCCCCCCTAAAATTGGAAAAAATATGATTTTTTTTGCGTAAAATCGTAATTTTTCACACGAAATATCTCAATAATTTTAAGTGCGCCCCCCCCCCCCCATGACTTGAAATCCTGGATCCGCCCCTGTATATGACAATGTGATAAATACGCCTTTCGGCTAGTCAGATTGCTCGTAGGATGCAAATAAATTTAGTATCAATTTTCATGTTTTTGCAATCGTCATTTTCATTGGCTGGCATGTGATCCGTAATGGGGTTTCCTCAGATATTCCAGGCCACGACATATCAGTATAGGGGAGCAAGGGAGAGATATGATTTTATTTAAAGTTATTATTAATTGCATCAGTAGTGCTATGGTTAGCGTGCTCACCTCGATTTCGGTAGTTTGTTGGTTCGAGCACCCGTCTGATCAAACCAATAACCATAAAGTGGCATTTGTTGCTTCTCTGCTCAACACACAACATGAAGGAGTAAGAGCAAAGACTGGATGGCTCCGTGTCAGGATATAGTGTCTGAGTAGAGCGATAGGTATGCTCCGGACTGTTGTTTCAGTGAACTAGCACAATGAAAATCCAATTCAGCATGCTGGTCTAGCACACGGAGGACATCATCATCGTCTAATGAAAATGTAACTTGTTCTCGCCATGATATGACTGGAGAATTGCTGACTTGGTGCCGAAGAACAATCACTCACTTGCCCGATTATTTAGACATTGTTGTCTCGGCACTGATTTGGTTTATTAGATATTATTAACTGATATTTACAGTTCCTAAATAATGTAATATTTATTAAAACTAAGGTTCCCCCCCCC
>MJUT01064805.1:509388-520611 GCA_002080005.1 Gigantidas platifrons
CGACCTAACTCATTGAGCCACCCGGGCCCTACAACGACCTAACTCATTGAGCCACCCGGGCCCTACAACGACCTAACTCATTGAGCCACCCGGGCCCTACAACGACCTAACTCATTGAGCCACCCGGGCCCCTGTTTTTGATGTCAGTATCTGGTCAAAGTTGCTCAAGAAACACGTTGTGCGCATTACATTTGATATTTACTTTTTTATTGTATAATTAGACAATATACGTTCCTTGTCGGCAAATATAAAGTTTATTTGTACGAACTTTAGAAACAGGTTTACCGAGCATTTCTCGCCTGTTTTGTAGCGAGTACAAATAAACTTTATATTTGCCGACAAGGAATGTATGCTGTTTTTATAATGCAATTCAAATATTTAAGAAATTATCTAAATAAAGCAGAAAAACGTGTTTTCAAACGATGAAATCTGCAGAGGAAATTATGGCGCCAATCAAGCTTGCATTATAACGTCACAAGCAAAATTACATTGTTACGCAACAACAGTGATTTCAGGGACCCATACTGT
This sequence comes from Gigantidas platifrons, assembly GCA_002080005.1. NCBI lineage: Eukaryota > Metazoa > Mollusca > Bivalvia > Mytilida > Modiolidae > Gigantidas > Gigantidas platifrons. The sequence goes on from MJUT01064805.1 coordinate 509,917, forward strand.
TTTGCTTTTATAGCTTGTAAGTTGAAGTCAAAGGTACCAGGAGACTTTATAGGGTCATTGACCGTATAAAGCAAAAGTTTATACGACACCCTTTATCAATCCCGTGAAGTTACCAATTCCAGTATATAAATAGTTTTAATATACTCCCCATATTTCGGTTTTTGTTGAAGCAAGTTCCATTAAATAAATGTTATGGGGCAATCAAGAAGGAAAAATACAGAGACACAGTCAATATTGGCCACAAGATACTGCACGAAAGAAAACAAACAAAACCATACAACACAAACTCTTGAAAGAAAAACAACCAGGACCACACAAAAAAATTAAATAGAAAAACAAAGGGGAAAGGGGTGAACACAGAACGTCGAGAAGGACCAGTGTTTCTTGTATCTTATATGACATCAGCCGTGTTACTCATTATCTAGTACGATACAAATATTGTTAGTGATAGAACAAAAAAATCCATTGTCATTTGAGTAATGCATATTTCGTAGCAGTCAACCAGCTTATGATGACGATTAAGAGTTTCACGATACCACCTGTCGCACAATACTATATACGTCACGAAACTTATTTTATTACCCAATATCAGACCTGATTATCCCTTTTCGCTACAGTCAGTATTTCGTCAGCGAGTAATACTTATGACACATGGAAACTACATGTATTTTTTTTTTTTTTTTATTAATGATTCATTAGTTGATTTAATTTGAAGCGTGTTATTTAATGTGAGTTATTTTTGTTTTAATATAATAAAACTTTAATATCAGTTCTTTATTTTTGTTTGTAAAGTGAGCTGCCATGACTTGTCTTTGTGTGTTAGGTATCGATTTTGTCTCTTTCTACGATCTTTATATTAGATTTTGTCAATATTCTGACAGTATGGTATTATTAGTTTTTCATTTTATCATGTAATACAATTTTAATATCGGTATTTTATTTTGTTTTTGTTTTATTTCTAAAATTATTATAAACAAATTTAATTAAATAAAAAAACATAAACCATGTTTTAATTAAGTTTATTTGACGTGTTTGTTTTAATAACGTTTTTAATATTGTAGCCAAAACCTGCTATAATATTTTAATTAGGAGAAATAGTTTTTTATACCATTAGTTATTTTGTAAATATAATACTATATAGTTTTAAAAATGTTATATTTTATAGAATATAAGTCTCTCATAAATCTTTTAAGATTGTTACATACAATGTACAATATGATTTATGATGGTGAACGAATATTTTATTATGTAAATACTTGTTTGTAATTGTATGTGGTGAGACTATAATAAAAAATTGAATCTGAATCTGAATCTTTAATCAAAATTTTATTGACATTAATTTATACAATTAAGGATTGATTGCAATTTTTGTTCGGTTCATGAAGAAATAACCTCAATCAGGTTGTACACACCGGGTAACCCGCGTAGCGAGTTACGCAAGTGTGTGTATATAACCTGATTGAGGTTATTTCGAATGAACCGAACAAATAATTTCGATCAATCCTTATAAATTAATTCAAACTTTTTTCGTTATGATATTGAAAAATATATTTATTTTTTCAAAATAAGGCAAATAATCGGAAATAAATTAAAATAACCCCAAAGGTGCCTCATTTAAAGAAAATTTCCTGATGACAACGGAACGGGGACGCCTTGAGAGCGACGTCTATTTTAAGATTCAGTACATATACAAATAACCTCAACTTTTTAAGCCAATCAAAACACGTATAAAATGACATGTGACTCTAAAATTAATTTATTTGAATTGTAGTAATCAAACAAATAAAAAATCACTTCAAGCAAGAAATACATAATACAGTGTACATATAATATATAACGGATTTCTTGTCCTCAGGTCAACTGACTTTTTACTATAGAAACCTATTTTTGATGGTCTAAGAATATATATATATTTCATTTTTATCTTTAAGTTATTACAGTTAAATAGATTGTTGATTTATGGTGTTTAACGCCACTTTCAACAATATTTCAGTTACATCATTGGAGGTCAGTGACAAACTTCATCACATAATGTTGTATCGAATACACCTCATCTGAACGGAATTCGAATTCACATTGTCAGTGATGATAGGCACTGATTGCATAGGTAGTTGTAAATCCAACTGCCATACGATCCTAACCACGAAGGGGTCTTTGTATTTTCAGGGATTGAAATGAATATATTATTCTTTTTCTGTACATGTTCTTGTTTTGTCTGTTTTCGTTCCGTGTCTTGTGTCCAGTGTTACCCGTGTATCTAGATTGTCCATTATTGATTGCCCCTTCAGTTTTATCTAACGTGTATTCATAAATTAGACTATATTTATTTTCTAAAGGTAAGTATTCCAATTTATGATAGAGTTACCTTTCTTTGTTTAAGTGTAATTCTCAGAAAAAAATTCTCATATATTGAGACACATGCAAATTAAATTATAGGTGATCCCATTAAACCAGTATTCCAAACTAATCTAATCTCTGTAGGTCAAAGGACATACATAGGAAGTCAATTTTCAACCCAACGATACAAAAATAGGACATTATGTGTTTTTCTGTGACTAAATTAATACTATCTTTCGAAGTCGTGTGTATATTACAAAAAAGGGTGCACTCGACTCACAGCCGCAAGTGATAAAGTTTTCCAATTGCTTGCCCGTGGTCGGTGGTTCTCTCCGGGTACTCCGGCTTCTTACACCACTAAAACTGGTCGCCATGCTATTGCTGGAATATTGCTGAAAGTGGCGTTAAACACAAAAATCAATCAATCAATCAATCGAAGTCGTGTTATTTTGTAAAGTATGGGTATTCTCACAACAACGAAAATTTACAATCTGTATGATTTATGCCATCAATGACGTTTAGCACATTGTTTCTAAAAATACCCATAAAAAATGCAAGCAAAAACAAAATAGTTTAACAATCAAATTACTTATGAGCAAATGCGTAAATCGAGATATAATTATAGCAAAAATGTCAAATTTGGCACGGAAGATAAATGCTTTGACGAAAAAACAAAACAATTAATATAAAACGAATGAACTGATAAAATGACAAGATAATATTAAATGTGATAATTGATATGTCTATTAATAGTAGTCTGAAATACATCGTATGAGAGAACTTGAATTCTGTATTTTCAAACACAATAAAAAAAAAAAAGTCCCCATAATCGACTTTCACTTTTACGAATCTAGATAAATACATTGTAATAAGAGTACAACTCTATTTATTGAGAAAATCTAAAATATGTTCTTACTGTTCTCCTGTCCTTACAATAATCACTATTAAGTACAAAATACCACTTATCTCCACTTTCTCACTGGTACTTTTCAAGTGACATTTTTGAAAGATCTTTCTTAAACATTTCTATAGATCAGTGATGGATGTGATCAAATCAGGTTAGCGAGTTCTAATCATGAATTGTATTGCAATAAAATGTTGTCGATCTTGGGTATTACATAGTAAAAACGACTTGATCTTGGGTATTACATAGTAAAAACGACTTGATCTTGGGTATTACATAGTAAAAACGACTTGATCTTGGGTATTACATAGTAAAAACGACTTGATCTTGGGTATTACATAGTAAAAACGACTTGATCTTGGGTATTACATAGTAAAAACGACTTGATCTTGGGTATTACATAGTAAAAACGACTTGATCTTGCATTGTGTTTGTGTTGTTAAAATTATTTTTCAAATAAGAGGGGCATGTATTTTTGACGATCTTGTAAGGAAGATCAAGTCGAAGCTGTTTCACTACGCTTTCGGTATTTAAAATCATAAACTAGATAGTTCCGTTTTGTGCCATTTGTAATTTGTTTTTGTTTTTTTCAAAGTTTGAGCTATACCAGCATACTAGGTAGGAGGAACAAGAATAGTGAAAAAGACATCGTACGAGTGGTATGTTTAAGAAATAAATCATGGAAGCCAGAATGTATTTTGAGTTTTAACATGGGTTGACGGATATTAGTATTTTATCCCGAACCAGAGGCTAAACCTTTACATGTGGGAGTTAATTTTCTTGAATATTTAGAGTCATTAAATATTTTATGTATAAAGTTCAAGAATTTTTACAACAACGTTATATGTTATTCACTAAACATGTTTTAATTGACTGTGTAGACACCCGCATCTGTCGTGTAATGGTTAGCGTCCACGCCTCGAATAAAGATTAAAAAAAAAAAAAAGCGTGCACGCCTCGGGTGTGGTAGATCGTGGGTTCAAGCCCCAATCGGTCCAAACTAAAGACTATACAATTGGTATTTGTTTTTGTTTTTGTATTTGTTCTTTTTTGTAACAACTATATTATTTTATTTAAATGCTTGTTACAACCAGCTTCATAAGCCCAAGATTCTTATGAAGCAATAAATACATTTTTTTTTGTATATAATATAAATATAGAGACATTAAATTTGTATTTGTTGCTTCTCCACTAAGCACGCAACATTAAAGAGAAAGAACAACTACTGGTTGGCTCGGAATCAGAATAATGAGTCCGAGTGGAACGACATGTCTATCCGCGGACTGTTGTTTCAGTGAGCTAGCACTATAAAAATCCAGCTAAGCGTGTTGGTCTAGTACAAGGTGGATCCCATCATCATTTCAATGAAAATTAACTTGTTCTCATCATGATAAATTGCTGAGTTGGCGTTAAGCAACAATCACTCACTCACTCACTCTACTGTGTAAATGTTATTGATATTCATCAGACAACGTCAACTCTTCAATCAATTTATTTAGAAATGTCGCAAGCAATACAATTTGAAAGTTTGAAAAGAAATTGATCTATATATCAAAATATAACATGTAAATATATTTATTACATACTTAGTTAAAATAAAGGCATTTTTGTATGACCAATATGACCGGAAGTAAACTGTCCATATTTTCACACCCCGGGAAAATAACCGGTTATTGGATTACTACAAGATCATTTCCATATCGAGGCCCATATTGGCACGGGCCAATATGGGCCTCGACTTCGTCTCAGGCCAATATGGGTGTCTCTTTTCTAGATGTCGGATGTATGTAATAAATAGTTTAATACATGAGCATTTCCATATTGACCTGGTTATCATCCCTAGTCCCATATTGGCCCTCGGGGTCTCGGGATGATAACCAGGCCAATATGGAAATGCCCATGTATTAATCTGTATATATATCGCGTAATTACTGACATGATTTTGTGAGTTTAATCCTTCCTATATTTGTATACATAATTTGCTATGTTTCTCGTACACATAAACCATGAAAAGAATACCTCCTATACCATAAAAATAGTTTAAATTTTAATAATCACAGTAGATGTTAAAGGTTTTAATATTAACTATGATTATTTAAATTTCACATTTTAATACACAATACAAAACTTAGTATGAAATTTATAATTTCCGTGTCCCAAATTAAGGGCAAGAAATCTAGACTTAAATGAATATTTGATTAATAACTTCGAATATAGCTGTGTAACATATGGGAGATCCAAAAGTACAACTACTAAGTAATGCTAAATAAAAGCTACCAAGTAAAGCTTGGAATTACAATGTAAAATTAAAAAGATATACATACTTAAAAAGAATCAGAACATTTAAAAAAAAAATAATAAAATTTAAAAATTAATAATAAAATTAAAAAGAAAAATAATAATATTTTTATTTTTATTTTAAAAAATGAAAAAAACTACCAAGTATCAAAACACCATACTGCCGTACTACTTTCATTTATAGCTTCTAACTAAACCCATCCGCATGTTTTTTTGTTTTTTGTTATTTTTCACAAGGACGTAAAAATACATTTTCTGGACAAGCTATAAATACACGTAGCTATGAGAAAATTTTCAAATACAGGTAGGTCATCAGAATACGGAAGAAATGATCAATTAATACTATGTGTACAGATGTGTGTAGAATACTATTGGTTAGACAAATTACAATGCATTGAAAAGAATCCTAGGTAAAGGGAACAGGGAAGAATTAAAATGGGACAAAAGTGCAACAAAAGTTAATTTAAATCCAGAAAAACTGCCTGAATGGTTAACCAGTTTTCTAAATCATTTCTATTAACAATCTTAATTTACACCTTAGGTAATGTAGAATGTTAGCACCCAATTTTATCGCTATGCTAATTAGTAGTCAATTTATTTGTATGAAATATTAATAAATACTAATACAAATAAATTGTAATAGGAATAAAAATACACGCAGCTATCTATTGCATGTAATCGTATCACCGATGGTATGGTCAGAGTACTCGCATCTACTGTTGTAGATCGTGAGTTCGAACCACGGTTAGGTTAAGCCAAAGACTAAAATTTGTATTTTTTGCTTTTCTGTTCAGCACGCAGCATTAAGGAGTAAGAGGTAAAATGGTTGGATCGAAATGAAGATGTACCAAAATGGAGTGGCATATCTACTCGTGAACAGTTCAAATGGTGTTGTTTCAGTAAGCTAGCCGTGTAAAATTCTAACTAGGCATGTTAGTTTGGTAAAAAGCGAACATGATCTTCCTCATCATCTCATCGAAACTTGTTCTTACCATTATATATATATATATATTGATTGATTGATTTCTGGTGTCTAACGCCACTTTCAACAATATTTCAGCTATATCATGGCGACCAGTTTTAGTGGTGGAGGAAGCCGAGGAGAACCACCGACCATGAGCAAACAACTGGTAAACTTTATCACTTGAAGCTGCGAGTCGAGTGAACCCTTTTTGTAATTTACAAAGCTGGGCGCGAACCCACGCCGTATTGGTGATAGGCTTGTATGAGCTGTTAGATCTAACGACCTAACTCATTGAGCCACCCGGGCTCTTTACCATATATAGCTGCAAAAAATGGTCACTTGGCGCTAAACAACAATTGCTCACTCTAATGGTAATCCATTGGTGTGTTACTCATAATAAATGATCGATTGATTGTTGTCTAACGTCCAATGAGCAGTATTTCAGTAATTGTTAGATGTGATGTTTAACCCGTAATCGCAGTACCCGGAGAAAACCGCCGACCTGCCGCAAGTCACTGACAACTTTTATCACATAATCATCATAATGTTGTATCGAGTACACCTCGCCATGAGTGGAATTCGAACTCACAGCGTTAGTAGTGATATGTACTGATTGCGCTGGTAGTTGTATGTTCAACTAGTACTAGTATACGATTACGATCACGACTGCCCACTATTTCAGTTATGACCATAGCGAAAATAAGAATACTATTTAACTTTTAAAATTTCAGCCGTGCAACGGGCCTGCAACGACCCCTTGCAGCTGACGTAGATTGTCCTTTACGTTCAACGAGAATAACACTCATTTACTTTCAAATGCCAACGCGTCGTGGAACTAATTACGTCTATGCTACACTTAATGGAACAACGCGTCGTGGAACTAATTACGTCTATACTACACTTAATGGAACAACGCGTCGTGGAACTAATTACGTCTTTACTACACGTAATGGAACAACGCGTCGTGGAACTAATTACGTCTATGCTACACGTAATGGAACAAAGCGTCGTGGAACTATTTAAATCTATACTACACTTAATGGAACAACGCGTCGTGGAACTAATTACGTCTATACTACATTTAATGGAACAACGCGTCGTGAAACTAATTACGTCTATACTACACTTAATGGAACAACGCGTCGTGAAACTAATTACTTCTATGCTACACGTAATGGAACAACGCGTCGTGGAACTAATTACGTCTATGCTACTCTTAATGGAACAACGCGTCGTGAAACTAATTACGTCTATACTACACTTAATGGAACAACGCGTCGTGAAACTAATTACTTCTATACTACACGTAATGGAACAACGCGTCGTGGAACTCATTACGTCTATGCTACACTTAATGGAACAACGCGTCGTGAAACTAATTACTTCTATATTACACTTAATGGAACAACGCGTCGTGGAACTAATTACTTCTATACTACACGTAACGGAACAACGCGTCGTGAAACTAATTACTTCTATACTACACTTAATGGAACAACGCGTCGTGAAACTAATTACTTCTATACTACACGTAATGGAACAAAGTGTCGTGAAACTAATTACTTCTATACTACACTTAATGGAACAACGCGTCGTGAAACTAATTACGTCTATGCTACACTTAATGGAACAACGCGTCGTGAAACTAATTACTTCTATACTACACTTAATGGAACAACGCGTCGTGGAACTAATTACGTCTATGCTACACTTAATGGAACAATGCGTCGTGGAACTAATTACTTCTATACTACACGTAATGGAACAACGCGTCGTGAAACTAATTACTTCTATATTACACTTAATGGAACAACGCGTCGTGGAACTAATTACTTCTATACTACACTTAATGGAACAACGCGTCGTGGAACTAATTACGTCTATACTACACGTAATGGAACAACGCGTCGTGAAACTAATTACGTCTATGCTACACTTAATGGAACAACGCGTCGTGAAACTAATTACTTCTATACTACACGTAATGGAGCAACGCGTCATGGAACTAATTACGTCTATGCTACACTTAGTGGAACAACGCGTCATGAAATTAATTACTTCTATACTACACTTAAAGGAACAACGCGTCGTGGAACTAATTACGTCTATACTACACTTAATGGAACAACGCGTCGTGGAACTAATTACGTCTATACTACACTTAATGGAACAACGCGTCGTGGAACTAATTACGTCTATACTACACTTAATGGAACAACGCGTCGTGGAACTAATTACTTCTATATTACACTTAATGGAACAACGCGTCGTGGAACTAATTACGTCTATGCTACACTTAATGGAACAACGCGTCGTGGAACTAATTACCCAGGGGGGATAACAAATAGTTACATAATTTAGGAATTGTAAATTTGAATAATATATATATAGCTTGTAAACCATGCCACTACAGTCACACGGACTACTGGGTGGCTGATTTTCTCGGGAACTAATAGTCCACCAGCAGAAATATCGACTCAGTTTAGCTTTTCTATTTCCTATGTCGATTCTTAATGCAGATATCAATGCAAAAATGCAAAGCATGAACACTTGATTGATTAATATTATACCTAAAGGAAATGGTCAACTGAATGTACAATAAGACATGGTATATCTTACAATTGGTTATTTTTACTTAGCCGGGTACTAGTGAAGGCTCCTAGAGCTCAAATATACAGAGCTGATCAGCGCGTCCCGGGGTGACAGACAGAGAAGACCTCTCGATATGGGGATGTCGGGTTATGATACGTGTACCATGTTGGGTAGCGTGTGTACAGAGTGCCAAGCTCCCTGAATGTCAATGTCCTCTTTAATAGATCTCCAAATTTGGAGTTAAACAGTAATCACTCACTCGCATACTTGCAAAGAGCCACCACTTTTTTTTTCTTCATTTTCATTGGAATCAACCACTAAACGTAAAATAATTTGTGCTCACAAACTATATGCTATACGTCATTAAGCAAATTCCGGGTCTATATAACATGCCTCTTCCGGATTTGTTGGTGGGATATAACACATTCAGTGGTCGTCGTGGTCGTGATTTTACGGTAGTTGGATTTACAACTTTGTGAGTTCGAATCCCATTAAGGCGAGGTGTACTCGAAGCAACATTATATGATAAAGTTTGCCAGTGACTTGCAGCAGGTCGGTGGTTTTCTCCGAGTACTCCGGTTTCCTCCACTAATAAAACTGACGGCCACGATATAGCTGAAAAGTTGTTGAAAGCGGTGTTAAGTAACATAACTCCCATAAAACATTCAATATCAAATAAATACTGTTACTATAATCAATGTAGTAAGTTGGGGTTTAATTATTCAAGGGAATAATTACCTACGTTCAGTCCCAACCTGATTGTTTTTCCATTATATTATGTCATGTACTAGTAATTACAGTACAAGTGGTCAAATTGTGTTGCGCGATTTACGGATTCTGATTACACCTTTGGTATTTTCAAACTCTTCGCTAATATGAAGAGCATATGTACATATACATGTATTCGCTAGGTTTTAATTTCACAATGGTGTTCAAGTCAAATATTCAACATTATTCCGCGTGTTTTGATTTTCACGAATTTAATGTCCTTGCGCAGATAGCGAAAATTAAATCCTTAAAATAACCACTTATACTGGTATATTGGTAAATGTGCGATTGTCTTTATCCCCAATACGTGTAAGTATTGGCATTTATTCAATACCTTTTGAACTAAAGCTAGTATTTTGTATAAATATAGGACTTTATTTGTTTAATTATGATCTTAATCACAATTACATTATCAGTTATATATACGTTTATACCCCTTGACATTGTAACATAGTGAAACACATCAGTGCATCCTGAGGTGTAAAATAAGAATTGATCCCTTGCTTGGACTTTTACTCTATACCTACACCAATAACATACCAGGCTCAAGCTAGCGACCAATTTCTAGTTCAAAATTCAGACGTTACATCCTAGCTAAAAATTAAAGCATACAGCCAAACAATTAATATTGCAAACTTTTATTTTTCTATCTATTTTTCTGTTCTCTTGTACATATGTAATTGTTACTGGTATACTTACATTAATGTGTATGCTCTGTTCTCTTGTACATATGTAATTGTTACTGGTATACTTACATTAATGTGTATGCTCTGTTCTCTTGTACATATGTAATTGTTACTGGTATACTTACATTAATGTGTATGCTCTGTTC
>MJUT01064805.1:535546-561955 GCA_002080005.1 Gigantidas platifrons
TGTGTTAGATTATTTGCTGTTGGAAATTACTACGCCATTGATTGTTTACATCTGACGTCGTCATGGAGGCACGTGCAAGTTCGGGTTTGAGTTTCATTTGGATGTGAAACATCTCTTTTATAATCATGTGACCACTTCATAACCAATCATATTGCAACATTTCAATGAAAAACAGAAGTAATGTAATTACATAGATTTAAAAGACAAATAATTTAAAGTTAACGTACATGTAGATGTTATCTGTTTAAAAAAAATTTTCCCCCCACAATCACATAACTATTTGCGGTAGGAACTAGTTAGGAAACTATAAACATGGGAACACTTATTGTTAGTTTAACCCCGCCACTTTATATTGGAGTGACTGTGGCAAGGCAGGAAAGTGACTGATTGTTCATGTATTTGTGTAGGTGTATCAATTTTGCCACTTTCTACGATTTTTGTAGTGGATTTTGGAACTTTACCGACATTTTATTGGAAAGTTTTATGACAGATGAAAATATGACATTTAAAAAAAAAAACCTTTTTATATGGTTGTGAAAAGTCTAAATACCTAAATTCCTTTCAAATGCTTTTTGAAAAAACGAATAATCTAAGGTTAATCTAAAGATTATCTTATTGAATAACCGCAAGACTATTAATAGCAGTAGGAACATTTTAGGAAAGTACAAATATGCGAACACTTCCTTGATACCATCGATAATGTCATTCACCTGTATTTTTTTTTTTAAGTTATTTATTCAAAATATTTTTTCTCTAAACAAAAAAAAGCAACAACTACCTTCGTATATAAGGAAATGATGTGTAGGTGAATATAATTATTGGTGTCTTATGATACACTTAAGGAATATTTGAAATTGTTGAACAGGTTATACGATATAACCTGGGTTGGGTCAGTTTACGCTTAATAAACCGCGAACGATTTATGAACAGCGTATACTGACCCAAACCAGGTTATGCAAGTATAACCTGTTCAACAATTTCAAATATTCCTTATAATTAATTTTTACAACAAAATTTAATGACTCCTCGATTTTATTTACGACTATTTCATGTGACTATTTGAATTTGTCGTTGGCGGATGAACACGTTGGTGACGTCACAATACCTACCCAAATTATCAAGTATAACCAAAATTTTCTCCAGGCGGATTAGCCAAACAGATTGAAATATTCAAATCAAATTAAATTATATACATGTACACTAATTGACACTGGTTTCCCGTTTGGGCTTTTCTTTCTGATGTCCATTGTATTGTAGAGATCTGTCCTTTGTCGATTTACTGACTCTGATTAACCCTTTGGTTTCTTCAAACTTCAAACAGATTCTTCTACAGTATATATTTAATCATTCAATCGCACATTTACGAGAATGTACATTATTCGTATAATTTCATAATGAGTAAAATAAATGTATATTTTACAAAAATAGTGTTTCGCGATTTTATATTGAGTAACACGATGGGTACCACTATTGGAGCAGGAACTGCTTACCCTTCCGAAGCACCTGGGTTCACCCCCGGTTTTAAGTGGGGTTCGTATTACTCTATCTATAATGTTATGTGTATGTTTTGTAGATTGTTGATCAGTGTATTTTTGTCCTTTTTCTTTTGGCCATTGTGTTGTCTGTCCCTCCTCGATTTATAGCTTCTGACTAGGCTTCCTGTATCTTCAAATCTCCTTGAATATAGAAAAAAATGTAAATCGAAGTATAATTCTTGTAGAATCAATGTATATCGTTTTCGTGCCTTTTGATTTGACAAGAGCACTGTCACGTGTTTGTTTTTGATTCGTTCATAACTCGATGAACTTTTTCGTTTTTGATCCGTTCATAACTTGAACTTTTTTGGATAACCAGTATAAGCAATATGGCGGCCGCCGACAGGAAACTACAATAGTGTCCGATTGAAAGCAAGCCTGAAAATCAGTTTAATAATCAAAATAGGGAAAATATTCACGTGGACGTTTATTCATTTTGTGATTGCATCGGCAACGTTTACACATGCATGAACTCCTGAAAAGAAGCGTTTAACCTATAATAAATATTTTAATTCTTAAGTGATACGTGCTGATCATTTTGTATTTTCACACTTGAAATCTGGATGTCGGTGATAGTTCCCAGGACTCAACCTATAGATCTGTCCAACATGTCCCAAGTTGTAGACATATAGGGTCTAACACCAGGAGAGGTGCAAGATATATAGGGTCTAACTCTAGGAGAGGTGCAAGACAGTAAAAGCTTACCCGAGGGTGTCACATATTTTACTATCTTGCACCTTTTACGGTGTTTTACTCTTTTTCTCACCCCTTTCTACCGTGTCAATGTGTGTTTACTTTTTGTGTAGTTTGGCGCATTAATTTGCGAACCCTATCACAGGATGAAAATCCCACGTAATAGAATAAAACAAGATGTTCATTTTACAACTTTAAAGAGGTTCAAAATAATAAAGTTAACAAATTTGTGATAGATTCTGCAATAACAAAATCTTGCACCTTTTACGATGCTCTTTTTCTCATTTGTTTACTTTGAGAAAATATAGAGTGCTCTCCCTTGTTAGGTAACTAACGTAAATTATATAAAAATATTACCTCCCTTTGACCAACATCAAATAACTTATTTTACAGGTATTTATCGCAGTTGTAGTAGCATTTATAATATATTTATAAAATACATTGTATTTTATTGTGAAATACATTCAAAATACCGTCAAGACACTATAAATCGACAATTTAATTCAACAATGGAACATTTTGTATTGATTCTTGAAGCGGAAGTTACCGGGTAAAAACAGTGACATACAGCAAATCAATAATAAACACTTATCACATAAACTTGTCATGTGTAAGAATCTTAACACGCAAATTAACTGAATATGTTGAAAGATGCTACAGAAAAAAACATTCTCAACATCAACAACGTGCAGCATTGTTAGATAGCTTAAGCCGGTTTAGCATTTTGATTGATTGATTGATTGATTGATTGATTGATTGATTGATTGATTGATTGATTGATTGATTGATTGATTGATTGATTGACTCCAAAAGAACATTAATGTCGCCATGTACATGACGAGAACAATATGACAAGCAATAAATCATTACGTTGGTCATATATAGCACTGGGTTCGTCCTGTTTACGGATGTTTTGATTTCCACAAATGAAAGGGAATACAAATTATACTGTCAGAAAATATTTCATTGGAATGGGTCACCAATGAATACTCCATAAAACAAACAGGTTATTTGTAATTAGGATCTCTACTGCACATTGTGTTTGCATGTCAGTGTTGCATTGTCCAGAGGAGAAGCTAATTACGTTATCATGCGAAAGAGTACCCCACAACGGAGACATTGGTCTTTGTTATAAACCAGGGACTCGGTGGACGCTAATCAATAATAAATCAATGTATACCTGGATATTCCGACAGAGGAATTAATTTGTATGTCCAATTATGTGCGTGTTTTCAGCACTCAGAAATGGCTACAAAAGCGTAATAATACAGAAAAAATAAAAAAAAACATATTAGTACAATACAATACAATACAATACAATACAATACAAATTTGTTTATTATAGTGACATTGTGTATAACAGAAATATGTACAGTATTAAATTATAACATTTACACCCGGCAAAATGGATCTATAAGTCACTTTAAATACGAAACTTATTGTTACATCAGATTGACAGTTGGAATGTTAATTGTTTAAATATAAATGATTTTTGCGTTTTGCTATTGACTGTACTAAGTATCGAGCTGCTTTTCTTGGATATTCCGACAATAATAGTTTTAATTTTTCACTGTTATTCAAATTTAAAACGGTTGCATTAAGTCCAGACAATAATTATTATGTTAGTTAGTTAGTTATTAATTAGTATGAAATGATTATCGATATTTGTTTTTATTTTTAAGCGGCCATGTCATTTCCATCTTGTAACAACACCAACCAAGAACATGAAAACAATACTTGTTGTTTACCAGAATGTTCAAATGGAACAACGAATACAACATGCGACCAGCAGTGTCCAATAGGAATGTCTATGATATCAACCAATAACTATTCTGCTTTCTGTCAACAATCGACAGGGATGTCAAACTTGACTGACTTTAATAAGATATGCTTACCTACATGCCCTTTGAACTTTGTAAAGATTTTTGTAAATCAGTTAGAATTAGTTAGTTAGTTAGTTAGTTAGTTAGTTAGTATGAAATGATTATCGATATTTGTTTTTATTTTTAAGCGGCCATGTCATTTCCATCTTGCAACAACACCAACCAAGAACATGAAAACAATACTTGTTGTTTACCAGAATGTTCAAATGGAACAACGAATACAACATGTGACCAGCAGTGTCCAATAGGAATGTCTATGATATCAACCAATAACTATTCTGCTTTCTGTCAACAATCGACAGGGATTTCAAACTTGACTGACTTTAATAAGATATGCTTACCTACATGCCCTTTGAACTTTGTAAAGATTTTTTTAAATCAGATAGCATTATGCATTGAGTGCAAAGATATATGTGTCAGTACTTTAACACATGCATATACGAATGACGTCTGTTCGTGTGACGATGAAGTACCCATAACGCCAAGTGATCAATCTGACCAACCAGAAAAAAATGAATTTTTTTTTAATCATGATTACTTTGTATTCATTTTATCCGGATGTGTTGGTGCTATAGTAATCGTCATCGTCGCTTCATTAATTTGTACTTGTCTATGGCGACGGGCATACAAACGCCTTGAAAATAAACATAGCCAGAACCAGGTAAAAATGTGTAATATATTGTTTAATCAAATGTGGTTTTTGTTTCCTAAGGTTTATCCGGTCAATGAAGCTAGCTCCTTCTGTACAACCACAAACATGTTAAAAGAACGGAACAAAAGACTATAAATAAATATTTGTTTGAAGATACCCGAGAAACCTTAAATCGAATAATGAATAATGTAGACATCAACTTTAATTCGCACGACAGGTTTCTGGAATAACCTTTATCAGGTACGCTCATGATCAAAAGATTGGAAAGCAAAATAAATAAAACACCTCCATGCTATCGTTATTGAATCTGACAGGCAATCTACCGTCGAGATGACACATCATAAGGGTCACATGAAGACGCACTGAGTAGCTATGTTGGTCGAGCTGTGTGTACCTTCAACCAGTACCCAGTTTTTACCACTGTTAACTAGCACTCCTTTATTTATTTATTTATTTATTTATTTATTTATTAACTAGACCTATGTTGATCATTCATCATAAATCTACAATTATTTGTATTATAAAAAAAAATCGATTATATATATTTCAGGATAGCAGCAGTCAATCGACATCCAGGGGACAACAAGACAATCGAAATACTTACGTAGAATTAGATTATATACATGAAAACAGGAAGACTCGGGTAGGGTTTTGTTTGTCTTCATTTTAAACAATTTTCTCGCTCTATCATAACTATAACCTAATGATAAGGAATCCATAGAGTCATAAGAAACTGACCGCCGAAACCCCTGACCTTGGGCAGTTTCATCGCTCTATCGCAACAATCACACCTATTAAGAAGGAATCCTGAGAGTCATAACAAACTGACCGCCGAAACCCACGACCTTGAGCAGTTGCATCGCTCTATCATAACTACCACACCTAATAAGAAGGAATCATGAGAGTCATAATAAACTGACCGCCGAAACCCCCGACCATGGGGAGGTGTCAAGAAACCCTAATACCTGAAGTGATTGGTTGTTAAGCAGTAAGGTTTATTGTCAGAAGTCAAGGACATTTACCAGAGGCCACGTCAATCCCCCAGGAAAAATGTATACATTTAAGTAGACAAATACATGGCTTTTTTTTTAACTTTTTAGTATCCCTACTATGCTGGTTCTACCGTCAACAAAGCCAAGGACACTTCATTATATCGAGATTAAAATTGATGTTTGGCATATTTTATTTTCGTGACATGTCAGCAACCATAAAGAGGTACCGACTATGCTATAGAGTATGTAGATATAATGGATTGGGGTCGAATATTTTGTATTGGAGCGTACGAAACACCAACAGATGCAATTGGCTGTTTAACGTGCACCCAGCAAGGCATTCTATCAACACATTTACCTTTCGTATTAGGTTGCAACATATATTTTGCACAGTGGCATATGCAAATTTAAATGTGATGATTTCAACTTCGGAATTGTCTAATGTATCATTCAGGTTATTCATAAAACGCGTCCTCCATGCTAAGCTAGATACCTACGTGGTTATTAAGCGTCATAGACAATTATACTGTACATACGTATTGCATATGGATAGGTCTATATTACATATCACCTACTTCACTGTCAATGCCCGTGGTAATATATAACATATCTTTGCTTTTATTTTTCAGAATCAAAAGACGAAACACTTTCTAAAAAGGCTTATCCCTTATAAAAAACCTCGTAGCAAGAAAATAATACAGAATAAAAGGAATACTGCCTATGAATCTATTTATTTTACTTCTACAACTACAAATCAAACCGAACCAGAAAAACCAGATGAGAACGTAGTAGTAAATCGTATTATTCCCATACAGCCGGCCTCTGACGAAGGTGCCAATGCGTATCTACCCATGCATGTACAAGCACAGGAAGTGAAAGTGATGATAGCATCTGAAGAAGGTACCAAAGAGTATCTACCCATGTGTTTACAAAGACAGGGTGAGACAGGAACGTCAGAAAACATCAAACCTGATCCAAATGTTTACCAATCCATGCATATCACAAGTGAAACAGCTAATGGATCAGCTGACCACAGTTCAACGTCAACAAATTGCAATACAAATGCTCTATCGATTCCCAAGTCACATAATCAAAGTAAAAAATCAAATGATACAATACCAAAAGTAAGATTGGGGGAAGATGCATATTCGTCTAATGCTGGTGTCCTGCAAAAAAAACAAATGGTGGCGCGGGATATTACCCACAAGGCAAGCGAAGATAAAGGTAAAGTCTCGGACCAATGTTCGTTAAAGGACGAGACCGAGCAAGAAAGGTCGGAAAAATACTCACAAGCAGAACTTGTGTACGAAAATCTTTACATTGGCAAACAAATACCAATTGTTAAAACTGGTTCTTCCTTAGGAACAACAATGAAAGCTGATGCCACATCAGAACCGTTACATGAAATTTCTAACAATACAACTGAAAACAATCTTGATATGAAATTAACCAATTCCACCGTTGATTCGAGCCAGAAACTACATTCCGTAGAGGACGATGATACATGACAAGCAGCAAATTTAGAGGAATTGGAAGATTTCAAAACATGAAAAAGACATTTACAAAATAGTTCGTCTTTCCGTCAAAACCTTAAACTTAAAAAAACAACAAATAGAAATGGAAGAAACGTAGACTTAGGGAGAAGGTGTTTATAATGTTGTTGTAATTTGTGCCCAATCCCATTCCTGATATCAAAGCAATAAAATGAGTTCAATTCAACGTTAGTTCAATAGACTAAGTTTTGATCGGATAAGGGGAGATTCAAGGCAACGATAGAACAACTTAATGAGAAAATGCCACACAAATGTCTTTTGTTTGCTAAAAATACTTTTTTTTAAAACCTTTTTATTTTACACATGTTCAAAAATTCATTGGCCTAATTAAGAAATTCATCATTTCACAGCGAAAAAGTTGATAAAACAATTCAGAAAATTGTCAACTGAAAATGAAAAAAACATTCATATTTTACTTGTTAAAAATACATTCTTAAACCCTTTTTAAACAGTTTTAAGAATCATTGCTGTAACCTAAATAAGAAATTCATCATTCTTTCTTCTTAACAGTAATGTATTCTTAGAAAAAATATTTCTGCCAAAACCCCGTTTTATTGTTAAAAGTCAATATTGTATGATACGCGCTTTATAATATAATTCAGGTGTGAAATCAGCCGGGGTGCGCTCCAGTAATACAATAAAATCAACTGTTAAACGGTTTATCGAACCACTTTCCGCCTTTTGAGAACGAAAATTACCATCGATTACTTATTTGCTTGCAAGCAAATAATTTTTCCGTATGCAATTTACCTTACTAGTGACAGGTAAAAACGAATAATTTGTATTTTGTCGTTTATTAACTGCCAACTTGCAACTAATGATGATTTAAAATTGAAATCAATCCAATTACAGAAAAGAGCTAAAATTTAATACAACATAGCACTGATCAGTAAGAGGGAGACTCAACTAAAACTTCTGTATTCTGGATATACAAATATATAGGCCTACATTTGTTGTACATAATTTCATAACACCCCCCCACCCCCTAATCATATCGTCGATACATCTAAATTCGTCTATATATATATATTTATACATGCATATCTGCTATTCTTAGTAAAAAGACAGACTTTGTGTCGGTGTCTGTAATTAACTTTCTAAAATTAATAACATAAAATCTAAATGCCTTCCGAGTGGGATTATTATGGATGTTTATTGATTTGACCTACATTCAGAATATTTCAATGAAACGTATTCGATACGGTTTTAGCACAAGTTTTTATGACAAAAATTACTTAACGGTAGCATATTCGAACATTATAATTTCCAAAACACACTTCAATCCAACAAAACCATCATAATATATAACACACGTCAAATAGTTAAAAAAACACATCTTGCCGCCTCGTTAACTAGTTTTTGAATGAACCTCGCGCTTCAGAACCGAATCACATTTAAAAAACAAGATCCGTCCGCAAAAAAATAATCCCATCAAAATATCGTTTTAAAGAATTCATTTGATTATTTTTTTGAAAGTTAATTATAAATTACCGATAAACAGAATATATTTGATATGTATGGATTGATTGCATGTATGAAATATAGTATAACTAATCGTAGATTTTGAATATCAAAATAAGACCACGACAGACCGAAGTACGCATAAGGATTTAAACGAGTGGGCGGAACTTGTTCCGTCCACGAGTTTAATCCTTAATGCGTATTCGGTCACGAGTGGTCTTATTTTGATATTCAAAATCTATGATTAGTTATACTGTTTATTATATAGACTTCCAAAATTTCTTTTATATTATTTTATTTAATTTGTATATTTCATTCCACGCGTATAAATCTACGAGCAATGATAGTGTGTAATCAATATGGCCGCATATTCAAACAAGTCAAGTGCTGTCGCTTCGATGAAAAAAAATGGAAATTTAAATGAAGGACGAGTTTCTGAATTTTATTTGAATATGGGCGGATTTGTAAAGTTGTTGTGGAAAAATTCATTGCAATTGCGACTAATGTCAGTCCGATTTATCTGAACCAGGCACGATGTGTTATTATTGTCCGAGTCGTGTGTATTTCACGTGTAACAGAATTCGAACTAACGAATGAATCAATGTCCTCAAATGAAACGTTCTGAAATCTACCCGACTGGGCTTTAGTTTGATATACATTTTCATTTGTATTGCCATTGGAATTTGGAACATTTGTTTGGACATCTAGAATATTAAATTCTGGCATTTCCACATTTTCCAAATTCAAAATCATTTTCTTCTAAAAATTTTGAGACTACAGCTGCCGTATAAGCGTCAAAATGATCAGACATTTTTTTATTTATTTTTTTTATTTTAAGATTGTTCAACGCAGACGATTTTTCATTGAAAAGTGGCGGTGAAAGGAATTAGGAAACTGACAATCTGCAATGCACTTTTAACATTTCCGTTGTTTGTTTATATTTAAATCTGTTGTGTTATGCCAGTGAAATGATTCGATTTAGAATAAGCAAGTGTTTGATTTTAATGTATCAATAAAATGATTCAATTAAAATAATTTATAAAAGTACTAAAACTTTTTCATTTGTTTAATTGTTTCAGTTTACAATCATGTGTGTATTCACCGTAACACAACAAGGGACGTAACCACTACACTTATAGTTGTCTAAAAGTAGTTCTGGCGGGAAAAAACTGATATTTCACATGTGAAATATCGGAATTTATTTCACGGATAAATCTCCATAATTCACACCTATCTATATAATAATTAACAATGCATACAGTGAAGCCTGTATTAAGAGGTCATCTTTCGGACAAAACAACATGGCCTTTTAAGACAGGTTACCCCTTAAAAGAGCTTCAATTCATATGAAATTGTCTATAAACAGAACTAGAAAATGGTGACCTTTTAATACCGATGACTGCTTTATATAGAGATGACCACATGTGCAATTTTGACTGTAGTTTCATATCTTTACGCATGGTAATGGCCTTTATTGAAGTTATCTTAAAATAAACCATTAATGTCCTGTCATCATTCAGGGGCCCGGGTGGCTCAATGAGTTAGGTCGCAGGATCTAACAACTCATACAATCATATCACCAATACGGCGTGGGTTCGCGCCCAGCTTTGCAAATTCCAAAAAAGGGTGTACTCGACTCGCAGCCGCAAGTGATAAAGTTTACCAGTTACTTGCCCATGGTCGGTGGTTCTCTCCGGGTACTCCGGCTTCCTCCACCACTAAATCTGGTCGCTATGATATAGCTGAAATATTGCCGAAAGTGGCGTTAAACACCAAAATTCAAATTCATTCATTCCTGTCATCATTTTAACGTTACTAATTGAGATTGTAACATGTCATGTGTGTAGATGTATTTGATTTCAATGTCTTATTACAAGTTTTTATGGTGTAATAAAATGACCCCAAAAAATACCACGACGTCATAATAATTATTAAATATAATTGCAAAATTATGGAAAGAGCCAAATAAGGGTAATAACAAAATTAACGAACACAGAGCAATCTTCCAAAGGGAAAGTCAAAACTCACAAATCAACAAAGAGACAAAATCAGTCAACAACCGGAAAACTGGGAAAACCACAAAGGTCCTGACTTGGTACAGGCATTTCCAAAGAAATGGTGGGTTGAATCAGATTTTATGGCGCCAAACCTCCCGCTTCCATTACAGTTAAAAGGTTCCGGTTGTCTACATAACAGCATGTTTAACAATATACCTAGCACACATATACTGTCATTGGTACAGGTGCACTTACAAATGACGATGTTAAACTAGTTTTATGGGCCAAAATCTCCACTCTGAGTGAAATAATGTAATCGTGCATGTGTTTCTCACAAGTGAATAAAATGAGGAAATAATATATTTATAAATATTTTTGAAAATATTCTTTATTCAATTTAATAATTTAAATGATGAAAGGAAATTATACGTTTAAATTCATCTAGACGACGACCTTCGATGTTTGATGGTTCCCAGGACAACACTCACAATAAAAAAGAAAACCAGATGTTGAATAGTTGTGTCCTCTAGATGTTTATGGCGCTTAACGCCGCTTTCAACAATAGTTCAGATATATCGTGGTGGTCAGTTGTATTGGTGCAGGAAACCGAAGAACCCGGAGAAAACCATCGATCTGTCGCCAGTCACTGACAAACTTGATCACATATTGTTGTATCGAGTTCACCTTGCATGAGGGGGATTCGAACTCACAATGTTAGTGGTGATAGGCACTGATTGCATAGGTATTTATATATTATATCCATATATAACTATATAGAAATGAAGGAGGGGTGGGTCAACCAGGTCAACGTCTTTTGACTGCCACTGGAATGGTAGGATGAGTAGAATAGGTGTAAGCCTACTTTTATTCCGATGTGTAGAATTTCCGGTTAGGGTTAGGGTTAGTGTTAGGGTTAGGATTAGGGTTAGGGTTAGGTTTTAAGGTTAGGGTTAGGTTTTATGGTTTGGATTAGGGCTAGGGTTAGGTTTTAGGGCTAGGATTAGGGTTAGGGTTAGGGTTAGCATGGAAAAAATAACCTAGTGCAATAATTCCTCTGGAAATTATACACTAATGTAACTTGTCCTCTGGAAAGAATACACTGGTGGAAGGAACACACTGTTACGTAGGGAGGGGAAATTTTAGCCTTTTTTGTAGCGGCTACAATATGCCACCATTTTTTGGATATCCTTAATGCTTTGTACTTTGTGGAGAAGCAGCAAATACAAATCCCCACGATCTGCCACACTCGAGACTAGCATGCTAACAATTACCCGACCGATGCCATTACAAGGGAATAAGAGTATGTTTGACGGAGCAGGTAGTTGCAATCAACTGGAAAAATGTTTTTGAAACTTGTGTTTATCAAATATTTTAGCGATCAGATTTAGCCATGCGACTTTGTATTATACGCATTGAGCGGGTGGCTCAATGAGTTAGGTCGTTGGATCTAACAATTCATACAAGCCTATCACCAATACGGCGTGGGTTCGCGCCCGGTTTTGTAAATTGCAAAAATGGTGCACTCGACTCGCAGCTGGGTGTGATAAAGTTTACCAGTTGCTTGCCCATGGTCGGTGGTTCTCTCCGGGTACTCCGACTTCCTCCACCACTAAAACTGGTCGCCATGATATAGCTGAAATATTGTTGAAAATGGCGCTAAACACCAAAAAGTTTTAAAAATCAAATCATTGTTATACATACAGATAATGTTTTCCGACTACAGAAAATTAACAAAGATGAAATATAACTACAAGCGGAATCTTTACACAACTTCTAGTTGGTATAAATAATACTATATCAGAAAACAAATATTAGACATTCTTTCTCCCAAAGGCTTTTAAAGTGATATGACTGAGCGTACATGGCGAATGTCATTCAACAACCGCGTCATGCGTCCTTATGGAGATATTTACATTTTTATTAGACGTGATTACACAGTAAGGCACATACAGTTTTTAACAGGTTCCTAAGTAACTGGTGTTGGGAATGTCTACAATATTTGGGAGACCGTCTATATGCTGTGATGTTGTAATGGTAAGCTTACTTGCCTATGGTATGGTAGGTCACTTGGTCGAAACTCCCTGTCCAACTGCTTTGTAATTGGCAGTTGCTGCATCTCTACTAATTACGTAGCATTAAGGAGCTAGTACAGAGACTAGGTTGACTAGGACTCGGGATAATGTGTCTATCCGTAGCATTATGACAATCCAGCTAAGCTTACTGGTCTAGTACAAAGCGAGCATCATCATCTCGTCGAAATGTTACTGTTCTCTCCTGATGAACATTTGCTCACTTGGCACTAAACAACAATCACTCACTCACCATAATATTTTTGAAAACCTTGGTGTTTGCTGTTTGTAGTATTAGAAAATAAATGTACCTGATTGAAATAGCAGCTCGGGGGAGGGGGGGACAAAAATAAACGTATCAAGTAATACTGGACATACTAGTAGTCAAAACAAAAACAATAAAACACGACAATTCTTAAAATATGTAGATGCATATATATATATGAATGCATTGTGGGTGAATGTACGCCATAACGTAGAATCTCGGAACCTGAATTCGAGCAACATTTTTTCCATCTGTAGATAACAATTTCGTGGATCATTGATTATTGCGTATACACCATAGAATGTGAGTGTCGTTCAAATGACATGTTATCATCATTTAATAACGGTATGTTCGTTATGTGAGGCCAGACAGGCAAAAGCTCAAACATTACGACAGTATCACATGACAGTGTGCTTTGTTTTTGGTCACGTGACATATATCTTCGATGTATGACGGTTAAGTAGGGTGTACTTAAGAAATAAACCATGAAAGCCAAAATGTGTTGGGAGTTTTAACATGGATATATCCGCCAATCCATGTTAAAACTCAAAACACATTCCTGATTCCATGATTTATTTCGATTCTGATATGTCTGAGAGTACAAATACGGTAGTATACTTTGATTGGAAGACGGTAATTTATATTTACGTTTGCGGAAAATGTCGCACATAATTTGTGTTTAACGTGATTTAGATAAAGGATCATTGTATACACCTTCCAATCCATTTCAATGGAATGTTTAATAATTAATAAACGTTAAGAGAATACCGAAGGAACAATTAAAAATGGAAAATCCAGTGAAACTGTCAACATAGGGTACACAAACGAAGAACCTAGAAGATTAATAACATTCACTGGGGTAAACTGATAACCGTAGCTGTAAATAAGGTCATCCCAAGATGGCGGACATGAAATTAGATAAGAATCTTTTTTGTGGATTAAATTGTTTCTATAATGTATTTTAAATGACACATGCATTAGTACGATAGTAATCTATGAACGTATCACAAGGAAGTAACAAATTACGACTGAAAAATGTACTAAGTATATGAAAGAGAAAATCCGATTTAAAAAATCGCTAAGATGACCGTAACTGATCATAGTTGTTTTGAAAGATGACCGTAAACTCAGTTTTCAGTTACGGTCATCTTAGCGATTTTTTAAAATAGGATTTTCTCTTTCATATACATTTTTCAGTCTTAATTTGTGATTTCCTTGTGATACGTTCATAGATTACTATCGTACTAATGCATGTGTCATTTAAAATACAATATAGAAACAATTTAATCTACAAAATATATTCTTACCTAATTCCACGTCGCCATCTTGGGGAGACCGTAATTACAGTTACGTTCATCAGCTTTACCCTAGTGAACATTGCGGCAAGCAGGATCAAAATTGCGTCCGATATCTAGTTCAACATCCCTGAATTAAGAAGTACATTCGACACTCGTATGCATAGGCGGCGCTTACTTTTTAGCTGTTTCATTGTCAATTGTGTTTAATGTTTGTAAATTGTCCCAATTTGATTAGTTGAAACAATTTTTATTGTCCAAAGACATGGTAATAAAATGCTTTATATTGCAATTGGTAACTTTACAGCATTGATAAAGGGGGTCGTATAAACTTTTGCTTTATACTGGACAATGTCCTGTATAAAGCATTTAGGCCACGCCCCTTTTTGGAACTACTTTCGGAAGTGTTATGGCAGCTTCCATGACGATTATGTCAACATTCGTATCGTATCGCCGGCGAAATATTTCTGGTTGTATCATTTGTTGAATAAAGAAATTTGTTTGATATTTGTTCCAAATAAAAAATATAAAAGATATGTGTTATAGTTCCTAAAGATAAAAGACTAGGGAAAAAGAGTGAGTTGCCGAAAACCCTCCCCCCAAAATCGTCTGCTAAAATACAGCAACATTACATGACTGATATCTGACCAAGAGAATACAGTTTCAAATTTTAAGCTGGACTGATCACCAATGTCTTCCCTTGTGTCTGAGGAACCTGTCCCTCCCTCTCCCGTGTTTGAAGATGATGATTTGCAAGATGTGATCATGCAAATGTTAGTTCAGGAGCAAGATGCAACTGCTGAGGAAAACATTGTCTCTTTGGCTGATCAGGACCCAGCAAATAAGGAAAATGTGACTACTACACATGACAAACAATTTGACACAAATTTCCTCAATATGGGTGAAACTGAAGTCTTGAACTTTGTAGACCAACAACAAAACACTGCCAAAAAATCATTCTATGACATACATTTTAGCATTGTTCAAAATATTCCTTACAGTCAAAAAGGAAACCAGAGAAATTCACAATATCCAATATAGTGAGCTCGATCCGTTGATAGCTAACTTCCTCGTGACTGTAAGGAAAACGGACGGAACAGAGTATGAACCATCAACATTGAGGGGCTATGTTACTAACATTGGCAGACATTTGAGGCGTCACAAATATGGCCATAGTATCATGGGGAAAAACAAAGATGATGATTCATTTAACTTAACGCGTTAAACTTTGAATGCAAAGCAAAAGGTTCTTAAACAGAAAGGGAAAGGGAATAAGCCTAAACGATCACAGCCAATAGCTGACAATGAAATCAACATGTTGTATGAAAAAGGTTTACTTGGGGACAGCAGCCCAGAATCGCTTCTAAACACTGTGTGGATGAACAATTGTATCCAGTTTGGATTACGAGGTGTTTCAGAGCATTACAATCTAAGGTTTGTAATCTTGCCAAGCTTTATTTTCAAAATGTTGTCTCCACTGCAGACTCCGTTTAATTTTGGACAGAGTGGCCAAGCCTATCACCTGTGACAAATACGGCGTGGGTTCGCGCCCAGCTTTGTAAATTACAAAAAGGGCACACCCGATTCGCAACCATAAGTGATAAAGATTACTAGTTGCTTGTCCGGGTCGGTGGTTCACTCAGGGTATTCCGGCTCCCTCCATCACTAAAACTGGTCGCCATGATATAGCTGAAATATTGCTGAAAGTGGCGTTAAACACCAAAATTCAAATTCACTATAACAAGACATGTCTTGACAATAATAAAACATTCTAACACTATTTCTGCCTCCTTAGTTTGTTTGCATGATTCTCATTTTTAGTAGTACATGTACATATGAAATAGTCAATGACATGCTGAAATCTGCTTGATCCAACGAAACACAATAAAAGCATACTTAACTTGTCAATCCATATCCACAAATGTACAGTTCTCCTCGAAATCATAGAATTACATTAAGAAACAGATCCGATTCCATTATATATTCCCGAGTTTGCACATAAACATAATATAAACGAACTATTAAATTCCAATATTTGATGTTTATGTTACACTGAACATGCATATCCATTCTTATTATCTTAATGAACATGATGAATGTCTGATGACGCATTAATAAATCTCCTGTTTAGTAATTGGTCGAATATCTGCATTTTTGTGGCTCCTAAAAATCATACGAGTCTAAAGGTTGTCTGGTATTTACCTAAAAAATAAAAAATAAAAATTTATTAATGATATTATTACATATTAGTATGATATATTTTATTTCAGATGGGGTGACGTAACATTAAATACTGATTCAAATGGAGTGAAATATCTGGAACTAAATGAAAGACAAACAAAAAGTAGAACTGGAACAAATATTAGTGATGTCCGTGAGGTTTCACCCAAGATATTTGAAAATCTTGGGGACCGAGATCCCATCAAATTTTATGAAATGTGTACGTCCACGCGCCCATCAAATTTTTCAGGTCCAGAAGATCCATTTTATTTAGCTCCGCAAACAATTCCCCTGGAGGACACTAGATCATCACTATGGTATTCGAGACAAAAAGTCGGTGTAAAAAAGTTAGGCAAGTTGCTGAAAACCATGAAAGAAAAGGGGCAATTGGACCCAAAGAAAAGAATCACTAATCACAGTGCAGGAAAATATCTTGTCCATAAGTTGAGGGAAAATGAGGGGCAAAGTACTGATATCATGCAAATTTTAGGACACAAGAATGTTAACTCTGTGAACAGTTATAGTTCTATCAGTGAAAATAAACAACGTGAAATTTCAAATATCCTAAGTAACACATGATCTGAAACCTTATCGTCTTCAACAAACTCTGTTGTGCCAGCTGCATCAGCCACCGTATCTAGTTGCACCCACGGAGAGCTAAATATGTCCGCTACGATGCTTTCATCCCAAACAAACATGTCAAGTAGCATAAATTCCATCTTTTATTGCGCACATTTGAGCATTAACAATCTCAATGTTTACGTTGGAAATCAACACCCGCCACAATGAATCAGCTGATGACCATGACCTTGTAACATTTTCCCGTTTCTTTTCCGATTTTTATAAATTTCATGTTATATAATCATCTTTTGTTGCTTTGTTATTGTAACTGTTGTCAATTAGATAAAATTAATTGCAATAATACCAATAATTATCCTTTTCCTGCCTTTTTATGCTGCAATGTGCAAGAATAAGTTTGTTAATATTCCCTCGATTACTACGCCAGTGGTTGATTTGTCAAATGGGGCCCGTGACGGGGAATACGAATTTTATTTTATTTTTTTTATAGAAAACAGTGAGAAAAAAAATATAGTATTGCAGTATAAAAACAATATGGGTATGGTGTCTTTTTATATGAGATTTATTTGTATTCGGCACGAAACTTAGCCTCATCCAAATAAATATCATATAAAAAGACACCATACATATATTGTCTAATTAAACAAATCAAAACATTGATAACAAATGACAACGATTTCATGAGGTTAATTCACTGACCGTGACTGCGTCATAGGTCTAATAAACATAGTAATATAATAAATAAAATAAATATTGCAATTACATAAAATGAACAATAGCAAAACATATTTATCATATTCTTTTAAATATAGTAATAAAATAAATGATATGGTTGAAGTTAGGCAAGCCTTTTTGTGTTTATTATAGTATTTGTAACCTATCTAGATCTGGGGTGCGTTCAACATCGTAGCTGCTAGGTTGAGCTACGTAGAAAAATCATATTGAACGGAAAGCTAGCCTAGCCGCTACATAGCTCTAGCTAGCTTAAAAATGTCTGCTAGCTTTTGAATCCAAAATGGCGGCTAAAACTAAATTTAATTTCGTAAGGTAAAAATAGTGGCATTGCAGGAAGTGGCAACGCTTTTAATACGGATGATAAGTGATTAAGGTAACTAGACAAATACGATTAGCTAAAATGTTCCATGATATTATTCTATATGACTGGCGCCATATTTGCTAGCACTGCTACTTAGCTAATCGTTCAATAACGTCATTGCTATTTTACCTAGCAGCTAGACTAGCTACTACGATATTGAACGCAACCCTGATAAGCATGGTGTATTATAGATAAGAAAGGATTGAAGATACCAAAAGGTAATTAGAAGCCGTAAATAGAAGAATGACCAAAAGAAAAATGACAAACAATGATCTATAATACACCTCACAGAAAACTAATGATTGACAAATATCGGGGATGAACTCAGGTGCTCCGGAAGGGTTAGCAATTCCTGTTCCACATGTGACATTTGTCGTGGTACCGTTAAAAAACCACGAACATCATCTGATATGGAAATCGTGTTGGAAATCAGTATATGTATATAAATACAAAGGATATAAATAAAACATGAATCCCCGACAAATCAAATTTAGTTTTAGTTTAAAATTATTTTATTTGATCAATGATACAAGGGTACCTGTAAAGTGCGAAACGAAATAGAAACGAAACGAAACGAAATCAAACAAAACGAAACGAAACCGAACGAAACGAAACGAAACCGATTGAAACGAAACGAAATGTAACGAAAAGCAACGAAACGAAACGAAATGTAAGGAAAAAAAGAAACGAAATCAAACAAAACGAAACGGAACCGAACGAAACAAAACGAAATGTACCGGGAAAAAAATGTAAAAATCAATATGGCATGAAGACTAAGAGGGTTTGTAATATATTGATTATCCAAATTTAGAAGACTTAAAGTGTTCCCGGTTTTATACTATAATGATTATCCAAATTTATTATACCTCAGCATTTTTTTTTCTATATGAAATTTTAAACAACTGATAGAATTACTACTTTCATATACTAGATAATAATACTTAGATGGCCGTTGTCGGGTCAATAGATTCCGAACTGTTGCCGTCTGAAAAACTCGCAGACTTTTTGTAAAGTACTTCTTACAATTGAATTTTTAATTATCACAAGATCGCTTTCAGCCAATGGAGTGACATCTTATCGGGGAATTTTTATACACGATTTATTGTTACTGTACAGCCGATATGAGACAGAAAGTATAGAGCATGGACATGTTTGGTGGTTGAAATTCTCGGATTAGACTCTATACTAGGGTGACATTGGACAACCCAGCAGGTCCCAAATTCGGAGCAGAGGCCGCTTAACATTTTGGAGCACCTTGGCCTATACATTGTACTTGGTTTTTAAAAAGTTAAAAAAAAACGTATATCGTTGTTAAGATGCAAGGCATCGCACAATCATGTATTTTTTTCCCTCGCGGTTTGTGATTTCGTGCTATTAAAGCTTTTTTAGAGACAGCACGACTAATGTGTGTGAAAAAAGTATGGCTTTTTGTTAGAGGACCTTTCTGTCTTAAGCTACACGTAATTGTCAGTTAACTTCGATTATTCAGTTGTGAGACCCTACTCGTTTTCAATTTGTTTAAACTTGTTCAATCTGTTGTTGATCTTGTATGTTTCTTGTTTTGTCTCGTATTAGACACCGATTCGTTCTGATTTTTACTGTGTCTTATGTGTTCTTATTTTTTATCACTGGTCTGCATTCAGGGGGAGTTGAGTGCTGAGTGCTCATGTAACTGATGTAATCCGGCCACATTTCATGTGCTTGTCCCAAGTCAGGTGAATGTTGGCCAGTGATCTTACCCGTCTGATTTTCATCTTTTAGTTTCATTTATTGTATTTGTTCTACCGTTTTTTTTTTTTTGATTTTATACATATTTTTTTGATATATTTGGGGCCTTCTAGAGGTGACTGCGTAGAATGAGTATACTCATCATTCATTGAAGTTTCTGCAGTGTTCTTTAATAGTAATTTTCTTTTGGTCTTTCTAAATTTTTCTTTATTGGTGAAGAGTAGGTGATTGTCTCTCTGGCATCTACCACATATCCGTCCTTTTTATAATAAGTCATTGGCTAGAATTTTACACGTACTCTTCATTCACCAAATGACCTTAAGTTTTTAAATGGTGAATTTGGGACACTGAATTTGATAAATCTTCGAAGGAAGAATGGATGGAGCAGTTGATTAGCACATACACTCGACGTGTACAAATATGTGATGAGTGGAAAATACTGAGATGTGGAATAAATGTCCATTAGACAACGATTCAACAATACAGCAAAATACAAAATCTTATATAGAAAACGGCAAGCAGTCTTCAACAATGGACTAATGTTCACACTGCTTTGTGCTCTGTTAATGGTCAGAATAGACAAAACTAAATGTTCCGAAATTCAACATCAGACCAAGAAATGCCCACGTTAGCTGTGTTTTGGATTTCAAACTCAAAACTGAAGGGCCGAAGATGTACGTGACTTAAAAGTTAAAAAAAATAGTTCAAAGGGCGTGCGAAATTGCAAAGCCGCTGAACAACTTTTTCAGCTTCATTCTTCCAAGGAAATTACCGCCCCTGATTGTTTTCTCTCGGCGACAATAAAGATACAACGAGGTAACTTCAAAATCATGTTGAACAGTTTGTTAGGCCCTGCGTAAGGGGTAACTAGGGATCGTATAATCACTAATATAATCACATATTTTGCCACAGTAATCATTAATATTTCCCTAAACCCGATACTCAAATAATCAGAAATGACTTTGGGAATAAGATAATCAGGAAAAATTACCCCTGTAAATAAAATTATCACTTTTAAATTGCCAAATAATCTAATAATCAAAAACCCTATTCACAGGCTCGTTTGTCGATGCCTTTCAGTGTTCAGATTTAAGTTTTGATCTTTGCAGTGATATTTCTTCTTCTTTTTTTCGCACAAAACGCGTTTCTTTATTAAACATCTCAAGTTCCATTTAGCCCTTTCAATATATGACCGTATTGGTAAAACTTTGTATTCTAAAAGTTTTGATATTGTTGAGGGCATAGGTTCATTTACACTTGCTCACTCGACACCTGCCCTCTGTTGTTACCTCTTTGAATGTGAAAGGGGCGAGATGTTTTACTATTATGGTGTTTTGGGCCATTTTAATTCTTTCTTATCTGTTATTTAAAAATGAATTTGATGTTAGCTTTTAATGAACACTGAATTCACTTCACATTTACTGTTAAGTGCTTTCAGTAATTTTCGATTCTATGTTATCTGTTTTTCATCAAAATTGATTTCCTGTTTTGTTGTTTGTGGATCTGGACCATCCATTGCCCCTAATAAATGAGCCATTTGTAACTTCAATGCACATTTAACGGCTATAGAGTAATATCAATCATACCGCTTTTAACACGACCACGATAGGACCGTTTTGACCTTCAATGCTGAAGGGCGTGAGTGTCTAACTCCGAGAGAACGGTCATTGAATACTATCCAAGCAGTGGCCAGGATTATCATTGAAAGAGCAGAACTTATAATTTAAGCGTTGTTCCTTGACACAGTAATCGAGTGAAAAAAATATCCGAAACATGTCTCTCCACTGCCTGAATGTGATTGAAATTCATACATTATTATATTAATGGCATTAATATAGAGTAGGCGCAGTCTGTGAAAGAAATCCTGTGACGAAAACTGAGAGAGGCGAGACAAGAATGTTTAACGATTGTCCATTTTTAGAATAAATTGAGCGTTTCAGACAAAGATATTGTAAGGGTTTTTGCATTTTTTCTTGTTATTTTTAAACTGAACATTTTAATTTTATTCAAATCAAAAGTCTACTCTCACTTTAACTTCAGTCCGTATTTTCTTGTTTGTGCGGAAAGCTGAGATACCTTCCGGTTTAATTTTGTTCGTTATGGATCATGTGACCATTTATTTACTACACAAATATTACCGTTTAGCGCGCATCTGCGATGCTCGCTATGAATTAAACCCTCTAAGTCTTCATACTACATTTTTCTTTCTCTGGTCGAAATATATCGAAAATTTTACCCGATTTCGTTTCGTTTGATTTCGTTTCGTTTCGATTGGTTTCATTTTGTTTCGCTTGATTTCGTTTCGTTTCGATTGGTTTCGTTTTGTTTCGTTTGATTTCGTTTCGTTTCGTTTGATTTCGTTTCGTTTCGTTTCGTTCGGTTCCGATTCGTTTCGTTTCGTTTTTATTTCGTTTCACACTTGACAGGTACCCTAAATATTATCCTAACTTCTCATTTTCATTCACGTACACTGACCTCGATATAATTTCCTGTAAAAAAAGGGCCCACAATATGCGTTTGTGTTTAATTACATTGTAGTAATATATTTCTTTTATACTATTTTATCCCTCTTTTTTTATTTGTATTTAAAGGCATATTGTCTACGATTTTGTTGAAAAATTTTAGCTGTCCATAAATGATTTGTTTAAGCTATCATTAAACAGTTATGCTGCAAAAGATACGATTTGTGTTCTTTCTTTTTTTTTGACAAAAAAGACCCAAATCTATCGTTATCGGAATTATTGTCCAGGAAGACAAGAATTCAATTTGAAAATTCAAACCCGCCTCTATTCATATGACCTTCTATGTGAACACGTCTTGAGCATGCGCACTGTTTAGAAACAATAAACAACATGTCGGAAGAGAAAGTGTCAACGCGTGAAAGAAAGCGGACTTTAACGGATTCAGAGAGTAGCATAAAACGGCCGTATTTGCGAGGTAAAGAAACACGACATGCTGCAGCATCCGAGCTACTGGCATAAAAATAGATAAAAATATATTTGGCCTCGCTCAGGTCAGTGCATAATTAATTAGCTTCCAGTAACGATGGTCAGCTTCTTTTAAATCGAAAAAACAACGTTTCGT
The DNA here is from genome assembly GCA_002080005.1 of Gigantidas platifrons. Taxonomy (NCBI): domain Eukaryota; kingdom Metazoa; phylum Mollusca; class Bivalvia; order Mytilida; family Modiolidae; genus Gigantidas; species Gigantidas platifrons. Next base: position 558,649 of record MJUT01064805.1, read on the forward strand.
AGCGTATTCGCCAATAATTCGGTGTTTAATCTTCATTTTATGAAGGTCAGTACGGAAAACGACAATAATTTTGGGCATGACAAAATACGATTTTGGTAGACAATATGCCTTTAATGACTTTTAAGGAAATTTTTTTTTCAAAATAATTTATGCATAGCATGATCACATAATTTTACAAAATATATATTTGGTATATTAGAGCACGCGATTGTTGCTTCCGGACCATTCATGTGTACATTGTATTGTATACGTTAGATGTAATCTGTTTTTGTGATCGCAATCGAAATTCGTGGAATAAACTCGTGATTCGACTATAATACCATGAAGATATTTAGCATATGTCATTTTTGTGACTATCGTCAAATATGAATGAACGATTTTATTTTTGGATTATTCTATTGGGTGTCCTGTGTCTTTTACAGATAAGTATAATATTCAAGATATATAGATTCTAAGCTCAAAATCATGTCATTATTTAATATAGAGAGAGATGTTGTTTAATGGCAATTCAGCAATTTGTCAGCTATATCATGCTGAGGAAAAGTTACTTTTCAATTACATGATGATAAGGTCCGTTTTATATTAGACCAACACGTTGAGTTGGATTTTTATAATGCTAGCTCAATGAAACAACAGTCCGCGGATAGACATCGCTCCACTCGGACACATTATTCTGATTCCGAGCCAACCAGTCTTTGCCCTTTCTCCTTGACGCTGCGTGCTTAGCGGAGAATCAACAAATACCAATTTTAATGTCTTTGGTTTGACCCGACCGCGGATAGAACCCACGATCTACCGCACTCAACGCGAGCACGCTTACCATTATGCCACCGATGCGGTTTTTTAATATACTATTATTATTAGTATTATTGCAAGCTGTACTGAGGATGGAAATAAGCAATTATATATATGTTCCAGAACCACAATCCAACTATTATTGAGCATTTGAATAATATTTAGAAATATGGAGACTTGTCATCCATTTAGATAACAGTGTTTCCGATTTCGAAAACCTACTTAAGATGACCGTGAACAATGAATAGAATTGTCAATGTCTAATCGCCTTGTGTGACTTCAAGATCTAATGCTGACTCCAGCAAGGTTGAAGTGCTGAATTTGGAAACTTTCATACTTTTTAGAATAAGATTCATTGGGTACACTCGTAGTCAAACGATCAGAAAGCCAAATAATTTGAAGGTCTGTTGGGAGCAAGTAATCTAAAGGGCCTAAAACTAAGAGGGATTGTCAGAATCTGCTAATGTCACCTATATAAGGGTAATAACAAAATTACCCAACTCCGAACAATCTTCCAAAGGGACAGTCAAAACTCATAATTATATAAACAGACAAAATCAGTCGACAACTGGAAAACTGGAAAAACCGTAATGATCCTGACTTGGTACAGGGATTTCCAAAGAAATGGTGGGTTGAATAAGATTTTAAGGCGCCAACCCCCCGGCTTTCATTACGGTTTAAAGATTCCGGCTGTCACTATAACAGTATTTATACCATTACTGGAACAAAATAGGTAACATAGTAGTCAACGCAGTACTAAATTCAGTGAGGAGGGTGGAACATCTATCGTGAACCATCTCCATCAACAACCACGAGTCACCTGAAGTATTTTAACGACGAAAGTAAATGTCAAAACCACTTTTACGTCACACATTGACAAAACATATTTTTGACTTTTTTGTTGACTATGCTTGAGGGAGATGGCTATTAATAGTTTTAATAATAATTACACTATTTAGTAGTGTAAATTTGAAATATCATATGTATTTCTATTTTTAACTAGAAAAGGTTTATGACACAACATGGAAATGTGACAATTTTTAAAGACCCCTTTGATGTGATTGTGAAAGGTGTAACTACCTGTTTTAATTTCAAATATCTTTAAAAGACGAATCATTTAAAGTTAATGTTAAATGTTTCCGCAATCACAGAACTATTCATAGCGGTAGGAACTAGTCAAGAAACTATAAATATGGGAAGACTTATTATTAGATTAACCCCGCCACTCTATATTGATATGTCTGTATCAAGCCAGACAAGTCAGTGGACTATATTTGTGCGTTAGTGGTGTCGGTTTTGTCTCTGTCTACAATTAGTGCATTATATTTTGGAATTATACAGACAGTGTGGTATTTTTTTTTATTTCATTGAAAAGGTTTATGACAGATTAACATAGACCCTACGAAATTTTCAATGACTCTTTCGATATAGTGGTGAAAAGTGCAAATACCTGAATTCCTTTCAAATGTTTTTGAAAGACGAATAATTTAAGGTTAATATAAAGATAAAAATATATATTCGGTAACGCACAGATATATTTATAGCAGTAGGAACATTTTAGGAAAGAATAAATATGCTAACACTTCCTTGATAACATCGATAATGTCATTCACTTGAATTTAAAAAAAAAGTTATTTACTTAAAACAAATGTTTTTTTTAAAACAAAAAAGATACCTTCGTTTACGAAGAAATCATGTGCAAGTGAAGATAATTTTTGGTGTCTTATGGTATAAATAAATGTACAATAATTGACAGTTTCCCCGTTTGACCTCTTTTCTTGTGGCCATTCTATTTTCAGTCCTTCCTTTGATCTACGCCCTCTGATTACCTCTTTGGTATCTTCAGACTATTCTTACAGATTCTTCTACAGTATTTATAATCACACATTAGCAGAGTGTACATTACACGTATAATTTTATAATAAATAAAATAAATGTAGATTGAACAAAACAATTATTCACCATTTTCTGCAGTTTTTTTTTATAGATTTCGAAAAATTAGACTCATTGTAGTTACAAAAGACCAACTCCACAATTTTCTAGTGTAGTCAAACGTCGTTTGTCACATACTTCTTTCATAAAGTACTGCGTTGACTACTATTATACCTATTTTGTACCAGTATTATTAAAAATGCTGTAATAGTGACAACCAGAACCTTTTAACCGTAATGGAAGCGGGTGGTTTGGCGCCGTAAAATCTGTTTCAACCCATCCTTTCTTTGGTATGCCTATACCAAGTCAGGGCTATTGCGGTTTATGTAGTTTTCCGATTGTTGACTGATTTTGTCTGTTTGTTGACTTATGAGTTTTGCCTTTCCCTTTGGAAGATTGCTCGGTGTTCGGTAATTTTGTTATTACCCTTATTCACTCATTGTTGTATATTTTGTAAATGAATATAGCTGTAATACTGTTCGCTGGACGTTAAGCAATAGTCATTCTGTCATGCAACTTCGTAAGATTTTGAAACTTGACAAATATAAATAGAGCAGTGAAGTAAAAACACTCATTAACT